>JAGVSP010003010.1:0-54847 GCA_022494985.1 Micrasema minimum | reverse complement strand
ATAGGGCCTCCTAAGCAGGTATTACACGGGAATTATTGTGAAATGTTTAAATTCAAGTTACGTGTAGATAATAGTGGAGAAACAGGTATGAATCATGGTACAGGTGTGGATAAACATTACAAGAAGATAAATCTTCATACATGATACACGATAGATATCTAATAATAAGATTCGCTAAAGTTTTTTATGCTACTTTCACTTAGCTCGTTTATTTTCGATATCTTCCAATTTATCAACGCTCTCCCCTAGTGGGCGGCGGGCACCTAGTTTAATAGACATTGACAAAAAATGCGTTCTATCCTCTCTACCTACAAATGCCTACTATGGCGTGATATATATATATATATATATATATATAGTTAGTTAAAAAAAAACTTTATGAGTAATGATTAAGTCTTAAGCGGATTGGCGGGGTAATATCAATACTATAGTAAATTGATTAGGTAATACTTCTTTTCATAGCATAGTGCACTTTTCAGTGCATAGGGCACTGCACTGGTACACCAAGCGCAGTGTATCTCGAACATTTTATTACATGAAGGCAAGATGATCAGTCTTACGCTTCAGGACCAGTCCAAGGCATCACACAACATGAAATATTAATATGAAAATCACATATGAATAAATATGTCATGTTGACATTCTACGGGAATCGAACCCGCGACCTCGTGCACGGTAGCCACATGCGCTACCACTATGCTACGCGGCAGCAGGTATTTTTGTTCACACGTTTAAGATACTATCTAGATAACATTGTGTTCACATTCACTGCACTTGGTGTACCATTTACAGTGCCCTATGCACTGTAGTAATAGTCCTAGTAACATTTTAAAAATAAATAAACGATAAATTGATTTTACTAATAGTACTGGATTTCAATTCGTCTTGCAGCTACGAGGCGCATGGACGATTGGAATTTCAGCTTTCCACCTACAGTATTCGATTTAATAACCTTGTCTGTATTCTAAAGGCCCGGCCGTGAAAATTTACGAACTTTGATACACTTTTGGATCTGTAAAATATATTTTCAATATTACATCATTTGTGATGATGATTCGGCGGTTTCAAGTGGTGCTAATCAAAATGGAGTCTGTCTGTAAATGTATTGAGATCTGCAAAAAATATGGTATGTAATAAATTTGTGTCTGGGCAGTGCCAGCTCCAGCGCGGCTAAACGATGGACGAAAACAAGTTTGATAGAATCGTGCGGCTAATTTTTTGACGCTAATTATGACAAAGCTAATAAAAAAACCATCTCAACTATTTGACTAAAAAAGTAACAATTAATTAACAATGGAAAAAACGGAAAACTTTTTAAATTTTGTAACTTTCTAACTAACTAACCATCGCGCCATTTCTCCGAAGGGGTAGGCAGAGAGGATAGAACGCCACACCACTCTGTCCTGGCACACTTATCTTGCTTCCTCCACATTCATACATCTTCTCATGCACGCACGTCGATTATTCCGACTTCTTACATGCCCACTTTCAAGCACTTGTTTTACTTGATCATGCCACGTCTCTCTCGGCCTTCCTCGACTTCTACATCCAGGCACAGTCGCATCATATATTTTTTTTAGCCGTTCTTTCATCATCCATTCGCTCTGCATGACCGAACCATCGTAAAAGACCTTTCTTAATTTTGTCGATAATGCTTATGCCAGCCTTGCACTCTGCTCTAATTTCGACATTTGTACACCTACCATACATAGTCTTACCACACATTCGCCTGAGAGATCGCATTTCAACTGCATTCAATCTACTTTCGTCCTTCTTTTTCCAACACCACGCTTCACTACCATACATAAGGGTTGGTATCAGAACTCCATGATGAACTGCCAATTTAGCCTATTTAACAAAAACTATACATTTAAAAAATCATTACAATTTAATACAACGCCTACTGCTACTTTCCCTTATCCGCAACTGATGGTGCATAGGGCACCGCATTGGTACACCAAGTGCAGTGTAACTCGCCAATTTTTATTACATCTAGGTAGGGTGATCAGTCTTACGCTTCAGTACCAGTCCAAGGTATCACACATGAAATATTCATATGAAACCACATGAAAATAAATATTTCACGTTGACCCCCTACGGGAATCGACCCCGCGACCTTATGCACAGTAGCCGAACGCGCTACCGCTATGCTACGAGGCAGACACAAACGGACATACTGAATGTGTATTATAATCATGTTAACATCAGAGACATGTGAAGTTAACACTAGACAAGCTATTTCAAAGAGAACTGTAAAAATTGTATGTTCCATTTGTATTTTGCAGAAAGAAACAAAGAATTTTATATCTATCTTCCACTATGTTATGCATTTAAATCAAGGGTGGCCGACCCTCATGCGGCCCGCTGGGTGTCTGCTAATGGCCCGCGGAGCATATCATGAAAAAAATAATTTCATTTTTTATTAATGGATAATTTATGTAGCGCCGATTTCGTATAAATATACCTCAAGGGCGATTTAATAGTGTACATAAAACCACCAAAAGAACATTCCATCGTGCATAGTTTGTATCATATCCCATATTATGGAAGTATCTCAGTACATTGATTCAACTACCGTGACAATTTCTTCTATGGTAGGTAAAGCGAATACGCCGATCTTGCGTGGATAGCCGTGAATGCGGGGCACCATTAACTATGTTTCCGACACTAATGTCCATTTCCGTCTCTTGTAAACATACTTCCAAAATATACAAATTCTTCGACCTACATTAATCTGTCTCCATTTGCTATAATCTTACATACCTACGGGATATAAAATTGATTATATTTTGTTTATTTTGTTATGATAATTTTTTGGATTGCTATTTTTTGTATTGTTACTCTAATCTAATAAATATGTTCTTCTATGTATCTTCTTAAAAAAAGAAATTTTGTTGTACGGCCCGGTAGGAAATCTCATTTCCAAAATCTGGCCCGGCTGCTAAAAAGGTTGGCCACCCATGATTTAAATCGTTCTGTTTCCCTCTAACAAATTGAATTGAGACAATTGTCTAATTCTGGACATGACAAAGGACGGAAGAAAATAGCTTATCTATGAAAATAAACATCATTGGTTAACACCTGCTATTTACACCTAAGACGAGTGACTTGAACCTAACGATTCCAACCGTTTTCAAAAAGCTTTGGCGTCCGTCTGGCCTTCAATATCAATGGTCACTACCATCCACCACCATACTCGTACTAACAAGTGGCAATACACCTGCTGATGACCAACGGTGATTACTAATAGTCTTCACAGTCATGTTATCACGGATAGTGGTTTGCGGTTGAAATGACGATAAAAATATTTCTTTTTATCGCCTTCGATGATAAGGTTGCAGTTGTTTTTTCGACAACCATAAATTATTGTATAATATCTTTGGGTTATTCTACGAATGAGAATTCATCAGAAGGAGAGTTCCCATACAAATTTTCTAAAAACATACGCTTCCTAGGGTTCATTTCATAACACCACTTATTATCATATCCCAGCGCTAAGGACGTGTGACGTAGATGTCTAGTGATGACGTAGATGCCTATTGATGACGTAGTGAGTGACGTAGTGGGTAAATAGACACTCAGACACGGTAGTATTTTTCAATGGAATGTCACTTCTTTAAAATTCTTGTTCGAAGGGGTAATTACTTCAACTAACTCGATAACTAACCATCACGCCATTCCCAGAAGGGATAGGCAGGGAGGATAGAACGCCATACCACTCTGTCCTGGCACACTCCCTCTACGTTAATACATCTTCTCATGCACACACGCCGATTATTCCGACTTTTCACATGCCCACTTTCAAGTACTTGATCATGTTTTTCTCGGTATTCCTCGGCTTCTACATCTACTGGTCTCGAATTTGTGTAATTTTACTTAATCTGCGGATCTTGTGAGAGATTTTACGAGAGAAAAATAATTTTTTTTTATTATTAAGTCATATTACACATTCGACTTCAAATATGATGTAGATTCATCAGTTTTCGGGTTGTATATGAGTTTTGTTACTTCACATGATCTAAATATTCGAATTATCTTTGAAAAAGAAAATCTACTGTAGGTGTGACTAAAAATTAAATAAAAATAATCGATTTGAATTTTTATTAAATGATTATATTATATCACTACTTGAGTTGTTAGTTATTTCCGGTTTTCATTCGAATAAACACCGCATTCACAAAATAAAATTAAAATCTTTAAATAAATAATTAATTTTCATTTTCATTGCCAGCAAATTTCATTTAATGGGCTGTAATTACGTGGGTATAATCTAAAATCGTACATAAAAATCTCGGAGAGAATATTATGAATCACAATAATATCAACTTAGTAACTTCGAATTTGTAATTGGAATGGAATATTACCACACGCAAGGAGTTTGAAACGCGGGTAAATATTTTGAAAAAAGAATGGAACAGAATGCAATGTTTAAAAAAACCGCAGGTACAAAAAGTTATAACAAGGGTAATTGCTTATCTTTGAAATTTTATACAAAGAAAAATGTTATTTAAATAATATAATGGAATGAAGTGCGTAGGTGTTAGTAACAGAATAATATTTAAATATACGGAAAATATTTAGTAATGTGAGTATAATCGTAACGGTTAATACTTAATAGATATCTCAACAGATACAGAGGAGCTCTGTACATGAATTTTCGGATTATCTAGGCGTTCACAGGGGCTTATTGGCTGGGTTAAGTGGTCACTTGATGTATTACAACATTCCCCATTTCGCCTATCATCTGCTAATCATATGTATCAATTTTTTCAAAACCTTATACATAATACATCAAGTGGCCATTATACCCAGCCAATGACAGGTCATAAGCCCTGTAAACACCTAGATAATCCAAAAAATCATATCCAGAGCTCCTCTGCATCTGTAGAGACATCAATAATGGGTATAATCCAGTAATTTGTCTACGAGTATTTGTACACATTCAAAATGTTGTTGATACTTTGTTTAAAAATTAGAAATCGGAATAGAACACAAATAATTACTAACTTTATTTAAAAGGAAAATGTATTAAAAAAAATAAAAAAACATGCTTTCAGAAAAAAGTATTTAGTTTCAAAAGTTTCTTGCTTAGATATAAACTAAAAAAAATGTAGAGAGTCAAATTTAAAGGCGATAACAAACATAATCTTGAGTACTCGTATATTTCTTGAATTTCTAAAAAGCACAGATTAAAAAAATTGGTTTGTTCCGAAACTAGTAATTTATTAGAAATTATAAAACTATGTTTCAAGTCATTTATAAATAAGTACACCCAAAAAAAACAGGTTAATGGATTAAAAAATCAACGATCATCAACACGCGTTGGCTTGTTTACATTCAACAGATCAAATCCTCAATATGTTTTTGACGTTCTATCATCACGTATTACTCCTCCACGCAGATCTACGGCTGACGTCATAGATGTACCAACTTATCGAAAATCAATAAACCGCAATTGAAAAACAATATTATTAGTACGACACCATGTTAAAGAAACTACGGAATTAGTTCAAGGCCTGATAAAGTGACCCTATTTTTTAATTTTTTTTATTTATCGTTTATATTAGTGCATGTCCGGTGACCGGTAACTTTAGTTCCGCATTTTGAGATATTAAAATCGATTTTACTTATAGAAATATACAAACAAATCAATCCAGTTTTGTTAAAAAAAAAAATATTTAGCAATTTTTTTTTTTTTAAATTGACGAGAATTTTATTTACCCCACGATTTTTTTTCAACAAAGAAAATAAATTTTACGTTGCATACTCGTTTTTCATAAATTCTGCACTGAACATTCGTATAAATTGAAGTGCGCAACTGTGAGAGTGAAGTGATGTTTCGAAAGAAACTTAAGACCTATATATTATCAAAATCTTTTGATTAATTTTGATAATGGTATATTCTACTCAGAAATTGAGTTTTCACTCAAAAATTTCCCGAGCCGTTAATTTCTATATTTGAAGCGCCCTTGAGGTATATTTATACGAAAACGGCGCTATATAAATTATTCATAATAATAATAATAATAAATGCCGTACAGGCATTACACAAAAACCTTTGAAATCTGCACTATTGCAATAATATGAAAATCCGCATAATAAAATATAAAAATAATAGGAAAAAAAGCCGCACGCTTCTAGAATATTACGTGAAAATTCGGGAAGAAAATGCCGCATCGCACTGAAATGTCTTAAAATCCGTTAGTTAAATCCCGCACCGCTCAAAAAATTCATTAAATATCACCAAAAGTAAAGGCCACCTCAATCAATATAATTTTATGACGTTTTAAAGCGCGCATTTACAAAAAACTGAAATTGAAATTCGAACCGCACGAAAAAAGCTCGCACCGAACAAACTGGAAAATCCCGCCTTCGAAATATTTCGTATTTCGAACTTCGCGCGATTTTAAAAATAGTGATGAGCGCTGTCGATAGCGACCGCCCCAGCGTCAGACTGAATCGGAAATCGGAAACGAAGCGTGCAAAAAAAGTGCGGGGCGGCACTGAACACGTTTATTAATAATATTTGATTTAATTAAAAATTGGAATCACGGCGTGTGACAAGTTATAATATTTAGTGGGCATCCCGGAGCGGATAGTTGGCTCCAGCCGAGTCGCGGATTTAAATTTAGAACGGATATAAGCGCGCACTTTGGACGTCAGTGGACCGCGAGTTCAATTTGGTCACAACACTTATAAAAATACAAAAAATTAGGTTAAAAATGGATGGAAACATAAATCTTCGTGGGGTTTTTCGCGACAGAAAGAAAATTTAAAAAACTTGAACATATTTTTTTTTTAAATGTACTTATTTCTCAGTAAATTATATTACAATTAATACACATAAATAACTAAAATGTGATATAAAATGCTGATCAAGCGGGACGGCCGTAGGGCCATTTTGGATTCCGTCTCGCCAGCAATTTGATTTGAGAGTAAAACATTATTCTCTGGAGAACACAAACACTGTGACCAATTAATTAAGCATCAATCTTTAAAGTAAATCAAATTGTTGGATAACAATACACTAAAAAGGAGAAAAAAATAGACTGTAATACTCTATCGCTACAAAAAGGTTTATTTGTATCTAAGATCGTTAATTTTCTTCTTAGTAATCTGATGAGATGACTCAGTTAACACGATATAATATTACGTTGATGTACCAACACAATAATTAAGGTATTATTTTTTTATAAAAAAAATATCAGGTGAAACTTCGAAGAAGCGTTTCTATACAAATTGTCTAAAAATATACGCTTCCTAGGGTTTAATTTCATAAAACTACTTGTTATCAATTTTCCACCGTCTTAAGACTCTTCCACTTAGGTCGATATACGAAAGGTGTGACGTAGATGTCTAGTGATGACGTAGATGACGTAGTGAGTGACGCAGTGGGTAACTAGACACGGGAGTATTTTTCAAGTAATGAAAGAATCACTTCTCTGAAATTCTTTTTCGAAGAGGTGAAATGATTTCGCTGGCATTCGGTAAAATGGGTGCGCCAGCTGCACTTGTGCATCAATGCAGTGCCCTATGTACCATCAATTGCCCATAAGGGAAAGTAGTAGTTGTAGTAGAAATGAAACAGGTACCCGAATCTCAGGGCTCCTATCAAACAGTCGGAAATAACTGTTCCAGAAAGAAAAGAGTGAATAATTGTTGTCCACGAGCCTTACCACTAGACCACAATACTACTACTTTTCCTTATCCGCAACCAATGGTGCATAGGGCACTACATCGGTACACCAAGTGCAGTGTATATTGTTTTTTTTTTTATTACATGAAGGTAAAATCTTCAGTACCATTCCAAGATATCGCACGTGAAATATTAATATGAAAATCACACGACCACAACCCGCCGCATAACTATTTGATGATCGTTATTTTTTTACTTTGAAACTGTATCGCATCGGTTGAGCGATGCTATTATGAAAGGCGAGGAAAAGATAACATTATATTTGTGCGCGAAGTATCTGCGCGTTGGTCGCGTTCCATTCCCCGACATGATCCACGATCCATGATCCATTATCGTCACCGGAACCATTGTGTTGGCACATCACTAGAACGCTCGTCACTCCTTTCCCAGAAGCGCTAGTGATTGCACTTAAACTGCATTATTATTTCTGCAATATTTTTAACAACCTTGTCGCATGGTAGTTAGGGCGTCGGACCACCATGTACGCGGTTCGATTCCTGGGCACCGATCACCAACATACCTATATGACGGTAATTTAACAACCTTGTCGCATGGTAGTTAGGGCGTCGGACCACCATGTACGCGGTTCGATTCCTGGGCACCGGTCACCAACATACCTATATGACGGTAATTTAACAACCTTGTCGCATGGTAGTTAGGGCGTCGGACCACCATGTACGCGGTTCGATTCCTGGGCACCGATCACCAACATACCTATATGACGGTAATCGATATATTTTCAGAGATTTTACCAATCACCATATCATATACACCGTGTAACATAACTCGATGTACAAGCGAGAAACTAGTGAATCCACATACGTCATATTTAAAGTGGATTTTGTATTTTTGATGCACTGAAATGTCGAAAGGAAATTTAATACCCATTTGCTCTCTAAATCTTTTTTTGATGGGTTTTATTCACTTTAAATTTCCCGAGCTGTTAAATTCAACGTTTAACAATATCATAATTTACGTCATTTTTTATTTTTATATTTTATAATTATTTTTCCTTCTTCTTCTTCCGGTATAAAGATACCAATATCTTGTATTCTTTTTTTTTTAACTATCTTGTTTACATATCTGTTAATTTTCCATTTTTATATGACTTTCTTTTCTCTTTTGCCACGCGCACACTGTTTGACTTTCACAGTATACCCCACAAACTATGCTTTGGTGGGATTTTTGTTATTTTTTTAAAATGTATATTTGTTTTCATTGTAAACAAAAGTTTTTCTTTCGAAAATAAATACAAATTAAAAAAAAACCGCCCTCAAGGTATATTTATACAAAAACGACGCTATATAAAGTACCCATAATAATTATAACACTGGTCATTTGACCAGCTTATCAGAAATTGCAGAATACCCAGACTTGAAAAGAGATATTATTGACATATTTTATCAGGAAAGAAAAAAAATAAAGATTTGTTTTTTTTCTTTTTAGCAAGTTTGTGGTTGAAATATCGATAAAGCACATGCTGGGTCTCTCGATGTCTCTTTTTTTTCTTCTTGTGAATTGTTTTCCGGTTGGACACACAAATACTCGGCTTGACGCAAGGGGAGGTGACTATGACGTCACCGTCGTCCATCGTCATCACGATTAACGTTTTTCGCCCGTAAAAATGGAAATCTTGCTCACACATTTTTATGTCATTACACTTTATGACGGCCATTATCCCAGAAAAATAAAGGAAATCAGGCCAAGTAATCATTAAAATACAATAAAAAAACTTTTGGTTGTCTGTAAAGTCGGTTTACGAACGATAATTTTACGTGATAACGTCATAAGAAAAAATCGATGAAAAATACCATACTTTTATGAATTGAAATGAATTATTATTACTGAATTATCATTATTTTGTGTAATACAAACCAGGAAATAATTGAAAATTACCATTTTTTCCATATATTTTTTTTGTGTTTTTTCTTTTTGTGTGCTGCTGCTGTCTCCCTTCTACTCGGACGCATCGGCCGATGGAGTGGAAGAGAGATAAATGCGTCACAAACCGAACGCTTAGGCCGATCGTGCCTCTCTATCGCTTGTTCCGCGCTCTCGCTTGCACACTCGGCTCAGGCGGAACGTGACAATGAGTCATGCTTTTTCGTGTGTGCAGCCGGCGTTCATCGATTTATTAGACGTTATCACGTCAAAATGTGTATTTTAAAAATAATCATTAAGAAAATAATCCTCGCAAGGAACTGTAAAAAAATATTAACCGGCACGGCAGGTGTGAAAAGTCTTGGATTAATATATAGAGGACACAGATAGACAGATATCCTTGGACTGCGGGAAATTAATAAAAAAATATTACATGGTATCTTAGGTAAAAAAAATAATTATAATGTCCGTAATAAATTTTTAAAATATCGTAATCGCAATTCCCCGCGAAAATGGGTCATTATTATGGTAGGACGCGTATATTTATATTTTAACCAAGTTTTGATGTAAGTAGCGCCTAAAATAGAAAAAAGTACTTAGCCATTTCTCTGGTTCTACGCATCATCTATATATTCAGTACGACCCCTTTTGCGCGCTTAGGAGACGGGAGCTTTTAAAGCATCCGCTTGCGGTCAATCCGAGTTCTTTTTTTACGAGGAATGTTTTTAGAGTTAAATTTTTTTCAAACATTTATTTATTCACACAAAAAAATTTACGGAATTTAAAAATATTGGACATTTCCCTATTATCGCATTTATGGCGCGATATGAAGGGTTTTTCAACAATACTGGCTCGTTCTTTATAGGGATTTCGTGAAATTTGCAGTCGACACAGTATATGTGAATTGGCTGATAATTTTGGATAAGAATCAGCTGAAGGGTTAACTACATTTGACATTAGATCCGAACAAGCACAGAGCGAATCGTTTTTTAAAAGGTTTCTGAAATGTTATCCGACCATAAAGATAATAATTATAGCTTTCGCTAGGGGTAGAATTTGGAGGCACGGCGTGGATGTCATTCCGCGATGAAAATAGACGCAAAGTCACGCCAAAGGGTGCGGACAGCCGCGCGTCTGTTGAATTTCAAAACCTAATACTAATAAAAAAAGAAAATTGTAAACAAAAATTTTCTGTGAACGCGGAAAAATAAAGCGACGGATCACAAAACCATCAGTGCTATCCGTTCGTAAATCGGATAGTTAATAAGCGAGATATAATCATTTATACTTTTTATTCCACATACGTCACCGATCGCCTATCATACAAAATCGTCACAAAAATCAAACTTTAAATGATTGTATATCTGTTATTAATTATCCGATTAATAAACGGATTGCACCGAAGTTCATATGAATTTTAGAACTTTTCTGCATTCACAGAAAATTTTGGTTTACAAACCCATTATCAGATCAAAAAATACAATATCGAAACTTCATTCTACATTCGTCTAAAAATAATACGAATTTTTTTTTTTTTTGCAAATCTTGTGAATGTGTTAAATCTTAGTCGCAGGGTATGTATTTTTTCGGCCTGGGTGTTTATAAATCATTATAGATGGTAAAACTGTTTTAATTTATTCACATACGAAATGATTTCATAAGAAAATTCAATAGCAACGTATGCAGTGGATGTGTATTGGATGTTTTTGGGTTTTCATTGTTAATGGTGAAATCCTGCTATTAGAGTGGTTATCGAGGATTATTTCGTGAACTTGGTTGATAAATTTACTAATTTATTTAATACAACATTTTGACAACAACGTCTGCATTATCATCTAGCACCTAACTACAGAATGTAAATTTAAAAATGTCATTTTACTAGATTTTGAATTTTGACAGTAACGGAGTGCGGAACCCGCGATCCGGAAACTACCGAATGTCACGGCCCATCCCTAATGTCGTCTCTGACGTCACAACTGACAGTTGACAGCTGGCGGTGCCCACGAATGAACTATAACATTTCAAATTGGGAAGGTTACAGTGGTCAGGTGTATGCGAATTGACTATCCAAATATTTTTCAGTAAATATAAAATTCTAACTTTGATATGTATAATAAGTGTGCCAAAGCACCAGGTTAAGGGCGTCTACTGCTGATTGTTCACCGGCCGTTTACGTCAGTACTACGGGATACGAACTGACTTGGGAAGACGCACGGAAACTTGGAGGCAGTTTTGAATCCATATGCTTCTATAGGAAGCGGATATGGAATAATGATGATGATGTTTATAGCTCATTTTTTATATGAAGATATATTGTCCACCTCGTAGCATAGTGGTAGCTCATTTGGCTACCGTGCATGAGGTCGCGGATCGATTCCCGTGGGAGGTCTCAACATGACATATGTATTTTACATGTGATTTTCATATTAATATTTCATGTGTGATACCTTGCACTGGTCCTGAAGCGTAAGACTGATCATCCTATCTTCATGCAATAAAAGGATCAAGATACACTGCACTTGGTGTACCGATGCAGTGCCCTTAATGTGAATTAAGGGCATGAATAAGGGAGTAATATTATATTTTACAGTACATTGTTTTAGTTCGATTTTTAGCGGTGTTTTAGGATGTCGACACATATATTTATTATAATACATATAATACACTAACGTCTACGCCCTATGCACCATTTGGGTGCGGATAAGGGAAAGTAGTAGTATAAGAAGATATAATTCAACTTATTTATGCGTTCAAACGATGCGATAGAAAGTATGTTTTATGGTATAAAACATTGCGAAAGGTACTACGTTTGAGTCACGATTTAGCCCATCACGAACTAGAATCCCGGGTTCGCAAGACCGAATCTTACAAGAACATCTTTTCAAGCTATCTGTGTTGAAACTTTGGCTTTAAATGTCGTTTACATGAGGACTATGTAAGCGCTCATTGCCTAAATTTTAAACGCCAATTTTCAGTAGTAAAAAAAATGACACTCCGCATTTTTCTTAAGAGTAAACCTTAATTTTTTTAAGCTTTGAAACAAATGCATGATTTCCTGTGATTACAATATGAATTTTGGGGCTCAATGAACTAATGAACCCATCTAAATGAAGCCTAAAGATTTAAATGTCATGTGATAATATATACGTACCCAATAAAAAAAGCATAAGTTTCATTAATAAATTACCCATATCTGTAACCTATCTGTAACGAATAGTTTAAAAAACTATTAAGTATTCATATAATCTTTATATTTTAAATGTAAATAGGTAAAAGATTAAAGTGCGTACGTTTATATTTAAAACAATTTTTATCAATTTTTTTTACGTAATATTACTAAAATCAGTGAGTTTGACCACAATATTAAAGCAATTTATTGGGTAGATTGAATGTAGATTACGTCGTACACATTACAATTGTATTTTATTATGGCTATGACGTTATTATTTTTAAAAATATATGAATTTTAAAGAAAAAGTAAAAGGTTATCAATTAAACTTGCAGAAACAGCATTTATTAGTAAGTTGTTACGCATTGTAATTTCAAATTTTTCCGCGAGAGGGTGTCAGTATCGTTATTTAAGTTTGTAAGCAGGTTAATTTCTTTACGGTGATATTTTGAATAAACCATTAGATAATATTAAATAGGTGACATTATAAAATTATAGTTTTACAGCCAGAAAATATTATACACATTCAGAAATTAAGTTTGTAAGAAAACAGCACTGTTCAATGGAAATTTATTTACTTTCTTGTGAATACAATTTGTTATTCTATTTAACACAATCCAAAACAAAAAAAATATTTGGTTGTAAATTGCTGATTGAATTGAAGAATTTTTCAATATGACTTACATTGATCTTATTCTTGGTGGCTGTGATGACGTCCTGGTCAGGGCTGATCCTCGCCACCCTCTTGCGCCACTCGTTGTTGCCACTCTGTTGCAGGGCTGCCAACCTACAATAAAAATTAAATTAATTGTAGATGTAGCTCAGCAAGAGACGGGTAGACTGAATAACTGGAGATCAAAAATACTTGAGTATTAAAAGAGCAATTATTTTTTCATAAGTTTTACATATCGATAATGCGCCTTTATACGGGACATAAAACTGTACAGTCGGTCAAAAGACAAGCTAAATATGTTATTATCGTATGTTTGCATTCAGAAAATTGTTAATATAGCTAATAATGTAAATATGTTATTTGTTTTTTATGTTTTTCAAAGCATTCAATATATCAATTTCTACTAATCGTTTAGGTACATAAAAAACATTGATTGTAAGGTCGGACAGTTTTCGAAGCGCGCTTAAGAAGCGTGTTTGCATCAACTTATTAAAAAAAAAAAGTTTTTAGGGAAATAAATAGAGCTGGGAAAGGGCCTGCGCCGTGGCGTACATGAGCTGTGTAGCGCTCCTCTTTAAGGCCTAACTCTGGGGGCGCGCGCTCGGGGGCGCGACAGTCGAGGGGGCACAATCAAAGGAGGTTACCTCTCGGCAATGCCGCCACTGCAGTGCTGGGAGAGGGCCTGCGCCGCCATGGGCTGTGTAGCGCTCCTCTTCAGGCCTAACTCTGGGGGCGCGCGCGCTCGGGGGCGCGACAGTCGAGGGGGCACAATATCAAGGAGGTTACCTCTCGGCAATGCCGCCACTGCAGTGCTGGGAGAGGGCCTGCGCCGCCATGGGCTGTGTAGCGCTCCTCTTCAGGCCTAACTCTGGGGGCGCGCGCGCGCGGGGGGCGCGACAGTCGAGGGGGCACAATATCAAGGAGGTTACCTCTCGGCAATGCCGCCACTGCAGTGCTGGAGAGGGCCTGCGCCGCCATGGGCTGTGTAGCGCTCCTCTTCAGGCCTAACTCTGGGGGCGCGCGCTCGGGGGGCGCGACAGTCGAGGGGGCACAATATCAAGGAGGTTACCTCTCGCAATGCCGCCACTGCAGTGCTGGGAGAGCCCTGCGCGCCATGGGCTGTGTAGCGCTCCTCTTCAGGCCTAACTCTGGGGGCGCGCGCTCGGGGGGCGGGGACAGTCGAGGGGGCACAATAACAAGAAGGTTACCTCTCGGCAATGCCGCCACTGCAGTGCTGGGAGAGGGCCTGCGCCGCCATGGGCTGTGTAGCGCTCCTCTTCAGGCCTAACTCTGGGGGCGCGTGCTCGGGGGGCGGGACAGTCGAGGGGGCACAATAACAAGAAGGTTACCTCTCGGCAATGCCGCCACTGCAGTGCTGGGAGAGGGCTGCGCCGCCATGGGCTGTGTAGCGCTCCTCTTCAGGCCTAACTCTGAGGGCGCGCGCTCGGGGGGCGGGACAGTCAAGGGGGCACAATAACAAGAAGGTTACCTCTCGGCAATGCCGCCACTGCAGTGCTGGGAGAGGGCCTGCGCCGCCATGGGCTGTGTAGCGCTCCTCTTCAGGCCTAACTCTAGGGGCGCGCGCTCGGGGGCGCGACAGTCGAGGGGGCACAATATCAAGGAGGTTACCTCTCGGCAATGCCGCCACTGCAGTGCTGGGAGAGGGCCTGCGCCGCCATGGGCTGTGTAGCGCTCCTCTTCAGGCCTAACTCTGGGGGCGCGCGCTCGGGGGGCGCGACAGTCGAGGGGGCACAATATCAAGGAGGTTACCTCTCGGCAATGCCGCCACTGCAGTGCTGGGAGAGGGCCTGCGCCGCCATGGGCTGTGTAGCGCTCCTCTTCAGGCCTAACTCTGGGGCGCGTGCTCGGGGGGGCGGGACAGTCGAGGGGGCACAATAACAAGAAGGTTACCTCTCGGCAATGCCGCCACTGCAGTGCTGGGAGAGGGCCTGCGCCGCCATGGGCTGTGTAGCGCTCCTCTTCAGGCCTAACTCTGGGGGCGCGTGCTCGGGGGGGCGGGACAGTCGAGGGGGCACAATAACAAGAAGGTTACCTCTCGGCAATGCCGCCACTGCAGTGCTGGGAGAGGGCCTGCGCCGCCATGGGCTGTGTAGCGCTCCTCTTCAGGCCTAACTCTAGGGGCGCGCGCTCGGGGGGCGCGACAGTCGAGGGGGTACAATATCAAGGAGGTTACCTCTCGGCAATGCCGCCACTGCAGTGCTGGGAGAGGGCCTGCGCCGCATGGGCTGTGTAGCGCTCCTCTTCAGGCCTAACTCTGGGGGCGCGTGCTCGGGGGGCGGGACAGTCGAGGGGGCACAATAACAAGAAGGTTACCTCTCGGCAATGCCGCCACTGCAGTGCTGGGAGAGGGCCTGCGCCGCCATGGGCTGTGTAGCGCTCCTTTTCAGGCCTAACTCGGGGGGCGCGTGCTCGGGGGGCGGGACAGTCGAGGGGGGCCCACTGCGAAAAAGAAAATAAACATTATTAATCAATTACGACTCTTCATCATACCATATCCGCTCCCTATGTGGAGCATAGCCGCCAGCTCCCGTGCATCCTCCCAAGTCAAGTCCACGTCCCGCAGCACTGACGCAAACTGCCGACGAATTGTCAACAGTGGACGACCAGGACGCCGAGAACCTGATGCCTTGTAAAATAGGCAAGCATGGTTAAAACTCTCGGGAGGCATACGTAGTATATGGCCTAGCCAGCCGAAACGCCTTTGCCGGATGACAGTATATACCAGGGTTGCTGTGTCCGTTGCCATCTGTGTTCCTTACAAAGTCAATCCACCGCACACCTAATATTCTTCTAAGACACCTATTTTCAAAACTCAGAAGTACCTGTAAATAAATAAATAAATAAATAAATAAACATCCGATCTCCGGACAGCTTTCCTACTGTTGAATGCGGCGCCCGCTATCCAAGCCGCACTCCCAGTTCTTTCTGAACTCTGCCGTTTTCTGTCATGTACGCTCCCAGGTATTTGAAGCTCTCGACCCTTAGTCACCTTTATCTAAACTCTAAACAAAGAATCCATAAAATTCAACGATAAGTGAATTTTCCATACATAGTTCTGGCTGTACATTGACCGCCGAAATATTCTCCGCCCCGTTGGTTTTCCCACGGTAACAAAAGTCCGACCAGTTGGATCGAACTTCCAACAAATTGAAACAACAAAAGGCCACGATTTTCTGATACGTCACTGGACTGGAAAGCGCCAAACACTAACCAACGGTCACGAACCGCTATTGTACATGGGATAGGTAAATAATGGGAAGCCCATTAACAAAAGATGACCGAAGATAAACATGAACTCGGAGAAAAGCATAATGTCTAAAAATAATCTATGTTTGAAGCACTATATTCATCTCACTACAAATAAGGTGATTTTCGTGTAGACTTTTTTGATACAATTTATATTGATAAAAAGAAGTGCATGGATCAGCAACGCTTTTATGAATTCACGAGAAAAATTCCCTAAAAGCAATTTTCTAGTTTTACTTTTGGTTGAAAGCAGTACTACTACTTTCACACCCAATGGTGCATAGGGCACTGCATCGGTACAATAAATACAATTAATATCTGCACCGGAAAGCCAAAAAGCCACACATCTTTAAAGTCACTGTTTTTCAACTTATTTTATTTTGTAACTTTTATACAATAAAATACACCCAAATAGAGGCTAAAAATAACTAAAATATGTCTCTTTAAAAGATTTTAAGACGGGGCTTTTAAGCTCTTAGGTAAAAATTGTTTTTATTTGTTGAAAGATACAACATTTTAAACAATGTTTAAAAAAAATTACGTACTAAAAACATATTTATATTGTATTATTATGTAAAACGAGATAGTTTCGATAGTATAAAAATACAAATTGTAAATAATTACTCCTCTTGGCTGTAGAAAAACGAGTCAACTTCAAGAATCAGCTGTTCTAGATCATATTCAGTCAGATCTTCGTCAAAAAAAAGGTCGTCGTACTGCATTATGATCTGATCTGCCGCGTGTTGCTCACATCATAGAATACATGGAATACTTTCGATAGTTGCAAGATGGAATAGTCACTAAGTAAATTATTCACAAGATGGAATAGACGCTCATAGGGTCATAGGTACACTAGTCACTGTGCAGATTATTCACTCGGTAGAATAGCCACGAAATGGAATAGTTGCTAATAGAAAAGTAGTAGCAAAATTGAAAGATGGTGCAAAACGTGGGTAAGAAATTTTGAATGAATATGTTTAGAGTTTTTCTCGAATACAGTCGCACGATAGAATAGGAAGCTGTAAGCTGCAACGAACAATCGGAATAGTTACAATATGGAATCGATTAAGAGCAGTGAGGATAACGCTATGATAATATAATAATTATGTCACAATGTCACTATGATAACAAGCGGAGGTGTATTTAGCGCGAGGCGAGGTATCTGTCCGCGTTCGCGATCGTGACTAGGCCACAGCGGGTTACTCACTTTTAGTACAGGGATGGTCAAATAATGGGACAGAAATATAGACACAACTATAATGTTATAGCAACACCCGAAAATGTTCGTGTGTACTAGATATAGAAACAGTAAATTCATGGCTGAAATCACATAACGTAATTAGCCTAATTGACATTAGTTATTTGAACTGAACTTGTAATACCTAATCTCAATTATACAAAATCTCTCTACTCTCATTAGTTAAGTTTACAAAATAATGTTAAACTAAAGTAAGAAAATGCCTCTTTGTCTAGGTACTTTTCTGAGAAAACGACGACGAAGTAGTAAGTTTTTATTAACCCTAGAAAGCTTAACTACCGTAAAAATTACGAACGTATTTTGTTTTTGTTTAGTTTCCTCCCTTTACAAGCCCAACTAGTTTCGTGCCTTACTTGAGCCACCTTAGTTTCCTCCCTTGACAAGCCCAACCAGTTTCGTGTCTTACTTGAGCCACCTTAGTTTCCTCCCTTGACAAGCCCAACCAGTTTCATGTCTTACTTGAGCCACCTTAGTTTCCTCCCTTGACAAGCCCAACCAGTTTCGTGTCTTACTTGAGCCACCTTAGTTTCCTCCCTTTGACAAGCCCAACCAGTTTCGTGTCTTACTTGAGCCACCTTAGTTTCCTCCCTTGACAAGCCCAACCAGTTTCGTGTCTTACTTGAGCCACCTCGTCACTTAGTGTTGGCCATGAACCATTGCAATTTTTTTATTTTTTATTTGTGAGACTTGCGTCCGTCAATAGAAGGATGACAACGGTATATTGATGCCACTGCAACAAACCAATCTGCGCACAGCGTTGCGGAAAGGGCTGTGTCGACTGCATTGAAGATTTGCAATTTACAAGTTTGACACAATATGTTTGTATGTTATAACAAATTGTATTCATCAATGTTCAAATTTGAATCCACGAGAATTTTTTATTTTTAATTAAAAAAACTATAGTAAATTTTGCGATAGTTTAGCTTTAATGCAACTTTTGAACAGTTTAGCTTTCTAGGGTTAATAGATAACCAAAAAAGTAGACTTAAATAATAATTATAATTCTAGCGTTGAAGTTAGTTTGGTACCGTAATCAATCATTCGATTTCTGCAATAGAAATAATAATTTTAACAGAATATTATTGTAAATATTATGTGATTTTCATATTCATATTTCACGTGTGATGCCTTGGACTGGTACTGATGCGTAAGATTAATCATCTTACCTTCATGTATAAAATGATCAAGATACAATGCACTTGGTGTACCCATGCAGTGCCCTATTGGGTGCGGATAAGGGAAAGTAGCAGTAGTAGAAAATAATCGAATCAATTTCAAAAATATTAATGCAGTTTCGAATTATTCAAAGAATAAATAACATTCAGCATGTTAAAGAGTTAATATGAAACAAATCAAAACTGTACATTTGATCGAGTGTGTGGGGTTTTTTTGCGCCTGCATCGCGATATAATCTTATCTACGAAAATGAATTTTAAATGACATCGATAAGAAGATAAAGCGGTGAAGAGAAAAGAGAGAAATAGATAAGATAGGAGACAAAAAACCAGATGCAATTTGTGTGTTACAAAACAAGTTGATTTAGCACCCGTGCGTCACATACTTTCACAGTTATTCCTTAGCATGTAAAATGAAGTCACAACCTAATGTCCACTTTAATCGGGACAGAAAACTGTACAGTTTCTTGTCCAGAAAACTTAAACTGTACAGTCTGTCAAAAGACATGCAAAATATGTGTATTTTTTTAAGCGCGATCATAAGTTATTATCGTATGTTTGCACACAGGAAATTGTTAATATAGCTAATAATGTAAATAAGTTATTTGTTTTTTACGTTTTTCAAAGCATTCAACATATCAATATCTACTTAAACGTTGACATAAAAAACATAATTATTGTCAGGTCAGCGATTTGGGTCTGGAAAATCGACGCCTCCTACGTAATCAAAATCGAAACCCTTTTAACCATTTTTAATCGAAAAAAAGGAAGCAAGTAAAAATGGAATAACGGCAAAAAATAAATAATATAAAAAATTTTTTTATGTCACAATTCCTTTTTATAACAAGCGGGGGGTTGTATTTAGCGCGAGGCTAGGTATCTGTCCGCGTTCGCGATCGTGACTAGGCCACAGCGGGTTACTCACTTTTAGTACAGGGATGGTCAAATAATGGGACAGAAATATAGACACAACTATAATGTTATAGCAACACCCGAAAATGTTCGTGTGTACTAGATATAGAAACAGTAAATTCATGGGCTGAAATCACATAACGTAATTAGCCTAATTGACATTAGTTATTTGAACTGAACTTGTAATACCTAATCTCAATTATACAAAATCTCTCTACTCTCATTAGTTAAGTTTACAAAATAATGTTAAACTAAAGTAAGAAAATGCCTCTTTGTCTAGGTACTTTTCTGAGAAAACGACGAAGTAGTAAGTTTTTATTAACCCTAGAAAGCTTAACTACCGTAAAAATTACGAACGTATTTTGTTTTTGTTTAGTTTCCTCCCTTTACAAGCCCAACTAGTTTCGTGCCTTACTTGAGCCACCTTAGTTTCCTCCCTTGACAAGCCCAACCAGTTTCGTGTCTTACTTGAGCCACCTTAGTTTCCTCCCTTGACAAGCCCAACCAGTTTCATGTCTTACTTGAGCCACCTTAGTTTCCTCCCTTGACAAGCCCAACCAGTTTCGTGTCTTACTTGAGCCACCTTAGTTTCCTCCCTTGACAAGCCCAACCAGTTTTCGTGTCTTACTTGAGCCACCTTAGTTTCCTCCCTTGACAAGCCCAACCAGTTTCGTGTCTTACTTGAGCCACCTCGTCACTTAGTGTTGGCCATGAACCATTGCAATTTTTTTATTTTTTATTTGTGAGACTTGCGTCCGTCAATAGAAGGATGACAACGGTATATTGATGCCACTGCAACAAACCAATCTGCGCACAGCGTTGCGGAAAGGGCTGTGTCGACTGCATTGAAGATTTGCAATTTACAAGTTTGACACAATATGTTTGTATGTTATAACAAATTGTATTCATCAATGTTCAAATTTGAATCCACGAGAATTTTTTTATTTAATTTAAAAAAACTATAGTAAATTTTGCGATAGTTTAGCTTTAATGCAACTTTGAACAGTTTAGCTTTCTAGGGTTAATAGATAACCAAAAAAAAAGTAGACTTAAATAATAATTATAATTCTAGCGTTGAAGTTAGTTTTGGTACCGTAATCAATCATTCGATTTCTGCAATAGAAATAATATTTAACAGAATATTATTGTAAATATTATGTGATTTTCATATTCATATTTCACGTGTGATGCCTTGGACTGGTACTGATGCGTAAGATTAATCATCTTACCTTCATGTAATAAAATGATCAAGATACAATGCACTTGGTGTACCCATGCAGTGCCCTATTGGGTGCGGATAAGGGAAAGTAGCAGTAGTAGAAAATAATCGAATCAATTTCAAAAATATTAATGCAGTTTCGAATTATTCAAAGAATAAATAACATTCAGCATGTTAAAGAGTTAATATGAAACAAATCAAAACTGTACATTTGATCGAGTGTGTGGGTTTTTTGCGCCTGCATCGCGATATAATCTTATCTACGAAAATGAATTTTAAATGACATCGATAAGAAGATAAAGCGGTGAAGAGAAAAGAGAGAAAATAGATAAGATAGGAGACAAAAAACCAGATGCAATTTGTGTGTTACAAAACAAGTTGATTTAGCACCCGTGCGTCACATACTTTCACAGTTATTCCTTAGCATGTAAAATGAAGTCACAACCTAATGTCCACTTTAATCGGGACAGAAACTGTACAGTTTCTTGTCCAGAAAACTTAAACTGTACAGTCTGTCAAAAGACATGCAAAATATGTGTATTTTTTTAAGCGCGATCATAAGTTATTATCGTATGTTTGCACACAGGAAATTGTTAATATAGCTAATAATGTAAATATTGTTATTTTTGTTTTTTACGTTTTTCAAAGCATTCAACATATCAATATCTACTTAAACGTTGACATAAAAAACATTAATTATTGTCAGGTCAGCGATTTGGTCTGGATATCGACGCCTCCTACGTATAATCGTAACCCACAAAATGCGATTTTACAGGAGGAGCATTTGAAAATATTTTCGTTCATATGCATTGGTTGTAGATACGACAAATTACGCCCCAAAAAAGCCCTTATTATTGGCAAAATATTTTTTTGTTTTGGTAGAATTAAAGATATAGTTAAATACAGACAAAATCCACCAAAAACTCAAAATCGACGATTTGTGGGTTTACGATATTATACGTAGGAGGCGTCGATATGAGACATGATTTTTTATTGATGATTTTTTAAATTAACAATCTCCATAAGCTGATGAAGTTAAGATAAGCATGAATAATTTATTGATTTCATTAAAATAATTACTTATACCAAATCTAAATATAATATGTTAACAGAAGTCTCACTATCAGCTACCAAGACACAGATATGATAAAAAAAAAAAAAAAACAGAGATACCAAAATTTATTTAATCGATGATTCGTTAATAAGCCGTCATAATAATAATTATTTAAGACATTTGGTATCAACTGTCGTCCGGCGAAGGCGCTTCAGCTGGCTCGGCCATATACTACGGATGCCTCCCGGGAGCCTTAACCATGCTGAGGCATCAGGTTCTCGGCGTCCTGGACGTCCACTGCTGCCAGTCCGTCGGCACTTTGCGCCAGATTTGCGGGACGTGGACCCGCCTTGGGAGTATCCCCGGGAACTGGGGATGATGATGAATAATTATGGAGGAGGAGGGACGTCCATTTGGGTGTTCACTTATTTCAGGTGATTGGTGGTCGCGTACATAACTCAGAAATTCTGATGTAGGTCTGTTCGTACCTGATAACTATCTTGGACAAAGACAGCATCGATTGTTTTACCTACCACGATGCAGAACCAACCTGCCTGGTTATGCCTGTTGGTAGAGCAATCTTGCTACTCAATCACATCACCTGTGGGTCTTCCCTTAGGAAAGCACTTTCTAACTTATATTTTTTCTTTTTAACAACATTTTTGAACGTATACAAATACTTGTAGACAAATTACTGGATTATACCCATGCTGGCTGATATCAGATATTATTGATATTCCAACAATGCTCATTATCAAAAATGCTTAACAATCTTCTCGACAGATGTCACTGGAGAGAAATAAATATTTAAAATATAAAAACTGTCGAAATACCAACTCAAATGTGGATACTTCTACTCGTATCCAACCTCTACTTATATAAAAGTTTAAAAAAATTGTCATACATGGTTGTCAGATGATGGGCGGAATGGGGAATGTTGTAGTACATCAAGTGGCCACTTAACCCAGCCAATGACAGGTCATAAGCCCTGTAAACGCCTAGATAACCCACATTCGTTTCCAGAGTTTCTCTGTCTCTGTTGGGATATCAATATATTTTTTCTTTCTATACTCTGTTATATCATTATACTAACATCACTATCCCTTGTCATGTATGATTTATTATTGTATTTAGAATGAATTGGTTTTTTTTCAGTAATGTTCTAAATAACTGAAATAAAAAAAATATTGCGTAGTTTACACCGACTTGTATAAAGCATAGTTCCACTTTCACTGTTACTACAAGATTCATCTTACCTGACCTTACGGAATATAGTCTACTTGCTTATATACCGTGAGCAATAAAAAACAACAATTAAACGAAGGCAATTAAAGCGCTTACGTCACTACAGTGTAATACAGAGCTTGAGAAATTAATTACTAAGGTTCGTTTTCTACGCACCGTGCTGTTCACGTAAAATGCGGGGCAATTCGCTAGTGGAGCGGACTATATGGATTAAAAAACTAATTCTGAATTGTACACTTGTAGACAAATTAATGCTGGATCCAGGAGGCATTTCGGATATCATTTAACCGTCGCGTACCGATGACATTTTTTAAACTACAACTCGACAATGAGAAAATCTATATAAAATAATATAATAGATACGGGCCTCAGAATTTTTGTATTGTTCCACAATAGATTGCGAATCATGTAAAAGTAAATTCTTTTATTTGCGTCGTGAAGCGATAATAATTTGTTGAAAAATCGGGGGAAAAATCACAAATTAAAAGTATTTCCCAATTTAACTTCAATAGCGGTCAATAAAAAAGCAAAATTTAGGAATATTCCAGTTTTCGCGGTTTTAAGATAATATTTTCAAGGTGTACAAAAAAAATATCCGATGATATATATATTAAAACCGATAACCAAATTCGTTCCAGAGCTTCTCTGTCTCTGTTGAGATGTCAACAAAATGTTACGTTGTTTACAAATATTCGTAAATTTTAGATGTTGTTTTTAAAAATTGAAATTTTAACAAATTTAATTAACAAAACTAGTAATATTATTTATATATTTTTTTTTTGTTTACAAAACTATGGCAAAATATAATTATTTCTATAGCTTTCCATATTATTATCTAGTACAATTTTATACTACTTAGGCGGCCTCCGTAGCGTAATGGCTAAGACGCTGGACTCACGATACGGAGGTTCCGGGTTCGATTCCGGGTGAGAACACAAAAATTAAAAGTGATTTTTCTCAAGCCTGGGTGTTTGTGACATTGTCCTCTCTGTAATTGGGCCTCCTGGCCTGTTGAGGTGGTTAAATAAAAAAATTAAAAAAAAAAAAAAAAACAATCACTAAAACATGTTTTTGATACTAGCTGAAAATCTTTATTTATTTATTTTTTAAATTGCAAATTGGCCATTTTGGCGTTGTACGGACGTTATGTTCTTTATTGCCTACAAAATTGACGAGATAAATAGCCCCATAACCATCGATATTCTCATAATGATTTTTCTCTAGTTATTGTGTTGATATTTTACCAACGCTAAAATTGGAAGAAAAAACCCGTTAGGAATAATCGAGGCATAATGCTTTCCCTGCGTAAGACATAAATATTTACATAGAGTGATGCCTAACGAGACTGAAAGTGAGTTTAGTAAGTAGAACACAGAGTCGTGATGAGAAAACAAGGAACTGAACCGAGACAATGTGATGAGAAGACGAGGTACGAGGAAGAACGAGATGACTAAACGCGAGATGTTATCTGCTAAATGCTACGCTTGCTTCTCGGATTAATAATATTGCATTGTACTAAGAATGATTGTCAACCAGAAAACTGGTAAATCTACATCATATTTGGAGTCGGATGTGTAATATGACTTTTGTAAAAATTGGAATTCAACCAGAAAACTGGTAAATCTACGTCATATTTGGAGTCGGATGTGTAATATGACTTTTGTAAAAATTGGAATTCAACCAGAAAACTGGTAAATCTACGTCATATTTGGAGTCGGATGTGTAATATGACTTTTGTAAAAATTGGAATTCAACCAGAAAACTGGTAAATCTACGTCATATTTGGGAGTCGGATGTGTAATATGACTTTTGAATCTGAGCTTGAAAAAAATTTTTTTTCTTCTCGTAAAAGCTTACACAAATTCGGCGTACCACAGAGCAAAATTGCACAAATTCATATTAAAATGCTGCTTTTAATTTTATTTTATTGAATTTATGGATACTATTAATTTACAAAAATGTACAGAAAAAAAGTTAATTTTCTCGAAAACTATGCGTCGAATAAAAAAAATTCTACAAAATCTACTCTAAATATGACGTAGATTCACTGGTTTCCCGCTTGTACATCAAGTTTTGTAACACGGTGTATAGGTGTCCTCTTACCGAGAACATTTCACATTAGAGAAAAGAATAATCGTATTAACCCAGTGATAATAGAACCCGCGACCTTATGCATGGTAGCCCAACGCCTAACCACTACACTACGAGACGGACATTATCAAAATGAGAATGATAATCACAACAAAAAACAAAGGCAGACACATCTGTATGTGTATGTACAATACTACAAATTAATCGAAACTGTGCTATACTTACATAAAAACTCGAATAACAACACTTAAAATAATATTTCATAAAATCAAATGCACTAAAATGTTTGTTTAACAGTTTGAGCCTGAAAAGCTGCCCATAAGTTCGCCTAAAGCTGCCTCGATTCGCGGGGTCGACGTCGCGACGTCGGCGTCGCGCGGTAGACTGGCGCGTCGCGGCGCCTGCAGCCGGCAAGTAGCCACATACCACACTCCATGGGCGAGACGTGCCGTGGGGAGGTAGGTAGTGTGCACGGAATGAAAGCCTTCAGGTTCTATGGAGGAGTATATTAATTTCAAAACTGCCGTTTTATTGCTTAAGAAAGTCTCGTATGAACTGTTTTATTGCATCTCATCAAAAGAGAATTTATTTTATTATTAAGTCCTTGTTTTATTATTTTAATCGTTTTATCGAATAATTATTAATAAATTTGTGAAACACAGTTTAAATTTTTATGATTTACAATCAAAGTTTTTTATTTTATTTAGGTGGATACTGTTAAAGCTACTAATTTGAATGTAAGTAAGTAGTAAAATATTTTTTATGCGTAATTTCTCTACCGTATTATTGAAAATTCCTTAAATAATATGGTTTAGAATTACCTACTGATTAAATTCTACGCATATTGTATTGTATAGTACCACGATACAAATTGTACTCCTGGGTAATCTCCTACTCCTGGCGAGGAGGTGAGGAGGTGAGGAGGTAAAACAAAAGTTAATAAATGTTAACCAAACGGAAATCGAACCCGGAGCCTTCGCCGTGTGAATCGGGAACCGTCAACGATAAACCACTACACAAAGTAACCCTATTTAACTAACCATCACGCCATTTCCCTGAAGGGATAGAACGCCGCACCACTCTGTCCTGGCATACTTCTCTTGCTTCCTCTACATTCAGACATCTTCTCATGCATGAACGTCGATTATTCCGACTTCTTTCATGCCCACTTTCAAGCACTTGTTTTACTTGATCATGCCATGTCTTTCTCGGCCTTCCTCGACTTCTACATCAGGCACAGTCGCAACATATATTTTTTTAGCCGTTCTTTCATCATCAAAGTGACAAATTTTATTACATACCAAAAAAATTAACGTAATCAAAGTTACATGATTTAACGTAGATTCATTTCATCGAATGCCTTTAGTCTGTATTAACTATTTGTACGATGCACTCTGGCAAGAGATGCATATTAGATAGCATTATATTCTACTTACATATCGCACCGTGAATACTATACTGCACTATGACTTCACTAAGAACACCACGTTATATCTCTCACTGACCGCCACATTTCTGTCCAAGATAAATGTTTCTATATCTTTACAATTTCGAGATATTTTATTTTCAAAAATTCAATTTCAATAAAACAGTACTGAAATAAAATCATATTTTGTGATTTCCTAAAGCTTGAAAAGAAAACTGCACAGTTATTTGTTCAGAAAACTTTACATTCTGTCAAAAGACACGCTAAATATGTATATCTTCCATACAGTTTTCGATTTGTACGGGACAGTTCGCCAACTGTACAGTTTTCTGTCCCGTTTAAAAGTGCGCTTTAGTGCAGTTTAGAATTCACAGTGCGATATGCATTTCTAAATGCTATTTACAGATTGACAAACGAGTTATTTTTATCCGACATTAACATTTCAGGTCAAACAGGCGTCAAGACGTCCATTGCATTCGATTGAAAATTACAGACATGATCAATTATAATAGTCTAGTGGTAAAGTCGAGGACTCTGGATAAAAATCTCCGGGCTCGAATCCCACTTCGGCACAAAATGTTTCCTACTTTTTGGCACAGTTATTTTCGGCTATTAAAATGAAGTCCCAAAATTTAAATATTTGAGTATATTTTAAGAACTCAAATGTTTCTTTCTTAATAAAAAAATATAAATCTTAAAAATAACAAACGCATATTACGCTTTTCTGAGTTGTTGTCGGATTCGATTCCTAATATGAAATATTTATTTGAATGTGTTTTTCACATTCAAATATTTCATACGTGATGTTACCTAGGACTGGCGCTGAAACGTAAGACTGGTCATCTTGCCTTCGTGTAACAAATTATCAAGATTCGCGGCACTTGTGTATCAATGCAGTTCCCTATGCACCAATGGGTGCGGATAAGGAAGTGTAGTAGTAATTGAGTTGTGGAACTGGCAATATAAAACTGATGAACTCGGCATAAAAAAGGATATTACACCTGTTATTGATCGTTTAGTCCCATTTCTTAGCTTTCTGGTATTCTGAACCTAACCTAACCCAACCCAACCTAACCTAACCTAACCTAACCAAACCAAACCCAACCTAACCTAACCTAACCTAACCCAACGCAAAATATCTTGAGAAGAATCAAGACAATGAACTACATTATAACGACATGTGATATAACACACTATTTCTAATTAGTGCATAATGAATTATTATTGCACAATGGTGCAATGAACCGGAGCTAAACAAAGACAATGCAATTTCCAATACAGATGTAAACAAAGAGAGTATCACACACACATACAGTCACAATACCACGTGGTGATGTTTTGGCGCGGAAATTGCAGACATATCGATCTCCCGAGCCAGACGAGAGCAACCCCAAAACTCAGGGAACTAGCTACCCCCATTCACCAAAAGGAACGATCCAACAAACGGGTGGTGAAGAACGGTGCATGTTTTTGTTTTTTTCCCGCTTACTCGAGGCCATGTTTTCGCTTGCTGCTATTTTGAACGGAGATGAAGTCGATTCAACGGAAAAATAATTGGTATTTGATTTGGGAAAATTGTCTGTTCAATGAAAGCATGTTTGGTTATTACTACTACTTTCCCTTATCCGTACTTAATAGTGCATAGGGCACTGCCTTGGTACTCCGAGTATATGTTTGGTGTGCGATATTTTTATTTTAACGAGGTAAGATAGACAGTTCTTATTTAACTCGTTGACGTTATTATTTGAAATTTTGTACTTTGCAAATAATAAGTCAAATAATCCCTCTTTAATATGACTGTTTTAAAAATTCAGAAAAGCAATAACAAAAGTATCCAACCAAAAAACAAGATGCTTCATATTATGTAAATACGTATTAAAAAAAATATTACTATCTATTAATTTCCGTTGTCAGCATCCAATGGTGCGCGCGGCACTGCATTCATACACTAGTGAATATTGATCATTTGACGAAGGCAAGATGTTCAGTCTTACGACTCAGCCCCAGTCCAAGAGGTATCACATTTTATTGCCCCCAGTTTAATTAATTCTTTCTTAACTGACAATAAAATGGCATTGTCCAATTTTCCAAATTTTTCATCTTTTAAAAAATTTACGCAAGGTTGGATACATACAGTGTTAAAGTAGAATCATTCTTACTATAAAGACCATAACAATAACATAATCTCCGTTATGTTTTATTGTATATTTTATAATTATTTCCTTCTTCTTCTTCTTCTTGTATAAATATATCAATATGTTGTATTTTTATAATTATCTTTTTCTCTTTTGCCTCGTGCATGCTGCTTGAAAGAGTGTAAACACATTCACATTGACTTTCACAGTATACCCACAAACAGGCTATGCCTTGGTGGAATTTTTGTTTATTTTTCTAATGTATATGTGATTTTATGTATTTCTTTGTAAACAAAAAATTTTCTTTTGAAAAAAAAAAAAAAAAAATTGTAGTAAATCAACTAGCGAACTGTAATTTCAAACTCCGAGTCTCGAGGGGTTGGTAAACTTTAAGCAAAATAGATTAATTTTACAAGCGAATTTCAGGCAATCCGTTGAATGAAATTTTGGCAGGGTGCTTTTATACAGCCTGCACGTAGGATTCTCGTACCACAATGGTGAGCCTTTACGGGTGGTGTTTCTATGCACAAGTTTATGAGTTGTGGACTGGGAAAGGGGGTATTATGAATGCGTTTCCCGTGCATACTGCATGCAGGATGCACTGAAGCGAAGTATGGCAGGATGATTAGCTGCATCAACGGATAGTAGATCAAATAACGAGAGATTAAACGTAACGAGAAACTTGAAAAGGTATTTAATACCATGGAAGCTTTATGAATAGAAAACTTTTGTATTGCGTATGCATTTCTAAGTCAAACGCTTTGTTTATGCGGATATTTGAATTTAAGGGGCTACTAGGTCCACCCTTTGTTAGTTGTAAAATGTAGTAAGCGCCCGGATGAGCGCTCGTTAAAACACGACCAAAATCCGATCGAACGTCGCGCCGTTTGGTTTCATTATTATTTGCATCGCGTAGGTATACAAAAAATACACGATAATCTTTAAAATGTAGTAAGCGCCCGGATGAGCAATTTTTTTTCTCTTTCAGTTTTTATGTTGCAATTTTTTTTCTCTTTCAGTCGGCATTGAAAGTGAAACCACTTCTGTTTTTAATAATAATTGAATAATATGACAGTCTCATATTAAATCTTACTACACTATTAATATATTATAAACGTACCAGACCGGCAATCTTTTTGTATGGTTATCTGTAATGGATTTACAGGCGCAGTCCCAAACTATTTGATGGGTCATGAAACTTACCTGTAACAAAAAGAAAAGATTTATTAGAAAAAACACATAGCTATATAAAAATGAAACGATAGTAAAACATTAATAATATATAAACGCAGTAAACCCAAGTTTTTAATTATGTTTACGTTAATTTTTTACAAAATAATAACAATGTTACAATAACAAAACCCGACATACATATTTTAAAAATTGATTAGGGAGCTTTACGTCAAGGGAGGGAGCTTAACGTCAAAATAACTAACTAACTATCTAACCATCACGCCATTTCCCCGTAGGATAGAACGCCATACCACTCTGTCCTGACATACTTCCTTTGCCTCCTCTACATTCATACATCTTCTCATGCACACTTGCATTTAAACTTCTTTTAGCCGTTCTTTCATCGCTCGTTCGCTCCACATGACCAAACCATCGTAAAAGCCCTTTCTTAATTTTGTCGATAATGCTTATCTCAGCCTTGCACTCTGTTCTAATTTCGACATTTGTACACCTATCATTCATAGTCTTACCAGACACTCGCCTAAGAGATCGCATTTCAACAGCATTCAGTCTACTGTCATCCTTCTTTATCCAACACCACGCTTCACTACCATACACAAGGGTTGGTACCAGAACTCCGTTGTGTACTGCCAATTTTGCTTCTTTCGATAAATTCTTATTTGCCACTATCGATTTTAATAAATGATCGTTATTAATAATTATTTCACTTGTAGAGCGAGCATAGTGATAGTTTTCAATTGATGTTTTCCTGTTCAGAAGATTGCCGAGCACTGACTATAACACTTGTCTATGTTTTCTGTATGAGGCCGTGTAAGCACCAAACAAAGGCTCCACGGCGCGGTCTGATATTACTCGTATGTCTCCAGGCGGCTAAAAATCCTTTCACACTTCATATTTCCCGTACCTACTCGCGGTGCGCGGTGGTTCAGCCTACCTCGAGTGCAGCCGCTATGAAATGGATTCTCGTACAGAGATATATTATTTATGTGCCATACTGTACTTTGGTTGCCAACACAAGATGAGAACACGTAGGTACAAATTTTTCAAATTAAAAATGAACTGCCTCTGATTGTATTTTTCAATCCCAGCGCTTCGATTCTGTTAACTTTTTTCAACTACTGCGCATACGATTTTGTACTGAATTCGTATGCGCAGAAGTGTCTAAAACCTTAAGAGAATCGCACCGCAGGCGTACTTAGAGCATACTCCACCACGTGACTCGCGGCCGCTTCCCATACAAACGTACTCCTCGATTTTCTCCCTGGAATTTAACATTACAGCCATGTTTTTTTCTCACATTTTAGATATCGACCAGATGCGTGTTGTATCGTCTTTATTTGTTAAAGGAGATGAATAAATTATGTATAAAATAAGACGATACAAACACGCATCTGGCCGATATCTAAAATGTGTGAAAAAATTATTACTGTAATGTTAAATTCCAGGGAGAAAATCGAGGAATACGTTTGTATGGGAAAGCGGCCGCGAGTCACGTGGTGGTGTATGCTCTTTAAACCTATTTATTGAATCGGCATGAATTTTATAGAACTCCAGAGTATACTTACTTTTAAAAAAATCCAATTCGATTATTTGGTTATATTGAGATTTTACATTTTGTGGCAGCTGTTTCGCCTTGTCTGGACTTCGTCAAGTAACTCAGATTTTAAAAAAATAAACCGATAACTCTCCTAACAATTGGGGAGCGTTTTCAAAGCGATGCATCAAACAAATCAAATTTTACGGTAGTACTGTTTTCAACATAACGTAGAAAAACCTGACTTTTTTATTTATTTTTGTACAGTTAAGTGACACTTTATTACAATAAAAAATGTACACGGTAAACTTCTGTTAGTCGTATAATACTACATATCATATCGATATCTAGACACATTTTCAATCAAAATAATTAGTCAAGTTAGCAGATGCTTTAATCAAACGTCAAACAAAGGACCAAAGAGTAACTTAAGGTTCCCGCTATTCTATCCTAGACAGCAGCGGCGGCTAAAGGGGTTCAAATCAGGGGGGTCATTAAAAAAAAAAATGTTTTTCTTATATTTAAGAAATCCGCATTGAGTATACGCAAACAAAAAAATGGTTACTTACATTCATATGGATCCATTTCAATGCACAAATACATTTTTTGGTTAAACTTATAACTTTAGTTTAAATTAAATACTCAATTTTTATATCTTTGTTTTTTTCTTTCGTTATTTGCATTATTTTCAAGACAGGTAATGGTCGTCCTATTGTTTTAATTTGAACTCTTTTTTCGTAGTTTAATGAGTTTGATGCTATTTCTTTAAAAAAATTCACTAACGGAATTCATCTTGAATATTCATATAAAACATTATTATTTAATTAATTATATATCTACCACTTTAAAGTACCTATCCGCAATGTTACTCAATTAGGTTATTCGGGTTTTCACTACAAACACTAAACGGTATTTCTAATAGTCCTGAATACATCATAATATAAATAAAAAAATAACTTTCACTTTTTTCTACTCGATATCCAAATTAATCAATATTCAAAACAGGAAACCAATCCTTTTTTATCAAACGCGACAGATATGATTCAGATGATGCCAAGAACTAATATATATTAAACTATAAAGATCAACCACTGATAAACATAACATGACAATGCGTCTTTGTTTGAGACAAACCAAGGACAAACCTAAAATATTACACGTGTTAATTAGATGTTCCAGTATAACTATACGCATCTCGTTTATTTTCATTAACTGCATGCCTGTCTGTCTCATAGCCGGCAATGACCCATAGCCGTATTATTTTTTAGTACTGAAATTATCAACAAGAAATTTGACACGTAATCTTTTGTATAGGATTGGCCGTTTTTCTCTCCAGCAACTCGCGGTCAAAATAACTTTTGACCGCGAGTTGATATTTCAACTCATATATTATTTTATTGTTTGAATAAAGAGTTTTTTTTATGGTGATATATATTTGACCTACTGTATTTTTATGTAGGTGGATGAAGTAATTTTTTTTTTTTTTTTTTTTGGTCCTCATTCTTGGGAGGTCAATGACCCTATGACCTATAGGGTAGCCGCCAATGCTAGACAGCTCAATGATCCTTCAAAAGGATAATAGCCTGCAATATAAAAGCCATTGGACTTGAGTCGTCCTTTATCCTGCAAGTAAATAAATCTATACTCAAAATAGGTATATTTCTTTTAAAATGCCGAGCTTTAGGATAATATAAACAGAAATGCAAAAAAGTATTTTAAAAGAGAGGTTTAAAAATATTATAGGTATCGGATGACACATCAATATTACTTAATATCGTAAAATTATACTGGAAATTAAACATGGCAATATTTACAAATTTGAAATAACCTACTCTTATCTCCATAGTTAACGATAGATTGTAGGTCAGAAAAAACTACAAACTAGATTTTTTTGTAATGATAAATTATGTTATGTACGACAGCAAAAAAATACAAAAATCTAAATATAGCTAACTAACTAACTAACTAACCGTCACGCCATTTTCTCAGGTAAGGAGAGAGGATAGAACGCTACGTCACTCTGTCCTGGCACACTTTCCTTGTTTCCTCCACATTCATACATTTTCTCATGCACGCACGTCGAATATTTCGACTTTTCACATGACCACTTTCAAGTATTTGTTGTACTTGAGCATGCAATGTCTTTCTCGGCCTACCTCGACTTTTCAAACAGACACGCTCGCATCGCAACGCTAAATATAGCATTGCCTAAATAATGTAATAAATTCTTCCAGCTAGTCATTAAAATGTAAGAAAATGTATTTATACATTTTGACGTCATTGAAATGATAATAGTAAAAAAAATCATTTTAAATTCATCAAGTAACATATTTTGTACTGTACAAGGTTTAAAGTAACATTAAAAACTAAAATGTTATTTTTTTTAAATAATTAATTGGAATTTCTTTTGTTTCTACGTGAGTTATAATAAATCAATCCAAAATGCAACAACTTGTTGAAGTATCCACGTATTGAACGTGCGTTGAACGTGAATAGAACATTCGATTCCCAGACCTCTTGCGCATACTAAATAAATAAACAGAGCGGGCAACGGCCGATTCCGACGCCGATCGACGCCACCGCCTCTCCACCGTCAGCGTCAAGGTGAACGGGCGCGCGGGCGTCTAGACGCGCCGAGTAACGACCTCCTAGCGTCCCGGGCCTCCCGGTAGCGGACGAGTACTTGGCTATACTATATAAGGCTTAAAAGGTTTAGAAATAGCCATTGTAATCCAAAATAAAACAATAACTCTTTAAAATGTTTAGTGTGCCAACGATAGACCAAATCTATAAACAATACTCTATTTTGGAAATTTATTAAAAAAAAACAATCACTTTGAATCTAATCTATCAATGGGATACCAAAATAATATAAAAATTCCAAAATTTCATACAAAACATTTCGAAAATAGTTTCTTATATAAGGGAATCATGTATTTTAATGAATTTCCCAATGAACTAAAAATTATTAATGTCTTTAAGAAATTTAAATTTAAAACTAAAAACACACATTTTTTTCAAACAACTATAATCACTACCTTTTACTTTCTTAATTGTTTATTTTGCACATCTAGTACCTTGATTTATTTTTTAATTTACCTTACAAAGATTACTACTTATATTTTACCTTGTTGTACTACTTATATTAATACTTTATACTTATAGTATGTATCTTTAGCGTAACCTCCCTCACCAAGCACAAGAGCTCGTCTTTTTTATTGGTGAGGTAAAGCGTTATGATTATTTTGTATAATTATTATTATTTTGTATAATTATTGTGTTATTAAGCTTTGTAAATTCGTTAATATATTAAATAAATTAAAATTTAAAAAAAAACACACGATCATACGAAGTTGATTTTTTTGTCGATAAATCTTTGCAAATTGTTATCAAATATAATTTATTTAGTTAAATTCATAGAATCCATAAATAAACCAAAGTAAAAAACAGCATTTTAGTAAGAATTTGTGCAATTTCACTTAATCTAAGGTACTACCAATGAAAGCTTTTGGGAGAAGAAAACATTTTTTTTTACAATTTACACAATTACACTTCGACTCCAAATATGATGTAGATTCACCAGTTCTCGGGTTGTACTACGAGTTTTGCTACTCCATGTATACACCTACTATTGAAAGTTTATACATACGTACGTTCTATCTGCACATAATCCTGCAGCCTGTCTAGGAAATCCAATCCTTTCTTAGGCCGGCCTTACGCGTCGAGTTTTCAAAAGGGAAAAACAACAAAAAGCGGTGGCTTTCGCGGTCTAAGACGAAATCATTTTCATCCCTCAATACAGTAGGCCGGGCCCTCCATGCTTTTTTCGAATATGCATACAAAACGAGTCTCTAAAGTTGCACGGGTAGTCGAGTACTGTTATCGTAAACAATATATTGAACTTGCTGCATATTAGAAATACATGATTTAACTATTTTAAAATAACTAATAAAAGTCAAATAAAAATACTTGGTTTATGTATTATACATTTATATTTATAACGCCAGTTAGCGCTTTCACCCTGTTGAAATACCTAGTTAGTATTTTTTAATTTAACTTTTATTAGTTATTTGAAAATAATTCATATTTTGAAAAACATTTCATGCTACCTTTAGACCTCTGCTAGAGGATGCAAGTTTTTTTTTTGTATCTTGCGATTTTTTATAAAACAACCAATTTTCCCCAACTTTAAGGGTTCGTATAGGGTCAAAATTACCATTAAATGAGGATACAATTTAAATGCGCAACTTTTGCGATTAATTTCGCCAAGGCATCTTCAAAATAAATCATCTTCGTACATTGTCGGCCCGGCCTACTATATGGTGCACTCGGTACTGAATCCGAGGGCAGCCAGACAGCCCTTATCTTGGCCCATCTCATCAAGAATGGAGGCTCTACTTCAGCTACGGGGACTGCAAAGTAAAGAGACAAAGGCCTTCACGAATAGGGGAGTTTTTCTTACGATGGAAAAGAACATTCTTATTTGCCACTGTAAAAATAATATTTTTGCTAACTTTTTCAGTTTGTACAAATCCCTGCAGGCAAAAACTGGATTATACTACTACTTTCCCTTCAATCCGCAACCAATGGTGCAAAGGTCACTGCATTAGTACACCAAGTGCAGTGTATCTTGATAATGTTATTACACGAAAGTAAGATGTCATGGGTATACGGGATACACTGCACTTGGTGTACCAATGCAGTGTCCTATCCACCATTGGGTGTGGATAAGGGAATGTAATGGTAGTAGTAATAACTAACTAACCATCACCCTAGGGGTAGGCAGAGAGGATAGAACGCCATACCACTCTGTCCTGACATACTTCCTTTGCTTCCTCTACATTCATACATCTTTTCATGCACATACGCCGATTATTCCGACTTTTCACATGACCACTTTCAAGTACTTGACGTACTTGGTCATGCCATGTCTTTCTCGGCCTTCCGCGGCTTCTACATCCAGGCACACTTGCACTTAAACTTCTTTTAGCCGTTCTTTCATCACTCATTCGCTCCACATGACCAAACCATCGTAAAAGCCCTTTTTTAATTTTGTCGATAATGCTTATCTCATTCTTGCACTCTGCTTCAATTTCGACATTTGTACACCTATCATACATAGTCTTACCACACATTCGCCCGAGAGATCGCATTTCAACAGCATTCAGTCTACTTTCATCCTTCGTTTTCCAAGACCACGATTCATTACCATACATAAGGGTTGGTACCAGAACTCTGTTGTGTACTGCCAATTATTTCCTTGTAATTGTATTACTTAATCTCCTTTTATTATAATTATTTAAACAAATTTTTTTTAATTCTTTTTACAATTTTGATTTGTTTTATATCATTTTGCATGTTGAATTATTTAAGGGAAACATTTTCACTGTATTGTGTACTTTTTAATTATGTAACACTATGTCAAATTTTTCAAATTATATTCATCTTACAAAAAATGTACTTTTTTGTAAATATTTCAGTTAGGCACGGGGTTATACCTAAATAACTGAAATACAAACATTCTAAACTGTAAAATTATATATGTAATAAAATAAGAAAATAAGAAATAAATACGAATTTTGCTTCTTTCGATAAGTTCTTATTTGCCACTATCGATTTCAAGGCACCATTAACTCTGTTTCCGGCACTAACCCTTCTCTTAATGTCCTTATCCAAATTTCCGTCTCTTGTAAACAGTCTTCCCAAATATACAAATAATAATACTTAAAAGATTATTCTATAACTATAGACACTTGCGTGGCTATGGCGTTACATCACCTCCAACAACGGAGGCCGGCCGTTGGACGTTTGCAATCAACAGGCATTCTGCGGTCGCAGGCAGGTGACGATGTGACCGAGACCGCAATATTTTATACATAATATCGGCACCATATTTGCTGCACAGTGACAGAACAATCATATTTTTAAAGTATCATTTTTAGTTTTATAAATATACAGACTAATTGGAAATCTTCGGTATACAATATTGAAATTGTGCATTTCTCCCCGAGTTTTTATCCAATTCTCTGAAGTTTACAAAAAAAAAATACAAGAACTCAAAGAAAAATACACGGTTTTACATCGTGTTTTCGTCGAAGATTGGTTAATAATTCGCCTACCCATGTATACCTACGCAGCCTGACGTTCCAGCGTTACTTATGACGCCGGATCATCAATTAAAGTTAGATAAACCTTTTGACGTTTCTGTGGTTGTTTCCAGATGATGAATATTCATTTATTTTTACAAACAAATAACTTCTTCCAGATGAATAACTAGTCAACCGTTTCAACATTTTACTCCCATCAAATCGAGTTTTCGAATCAAAAGTGGCAGACTTTATCAAAAGCTTTACTGAAATCTGTGTAAATAGCGTCGATTTGAAATGATTTTTGCCAAGCATTAATGATAAATGATTAAATAAGATAATTCTGTGTGTATGATATTGTCACCCTCCGTTTTTGGACCTCCTGTACTGCTTGGGTGGTTAAAACAAGTAGATAAATAACGTTTTATACACTCGCAGATAAAATTATCACCTTCCTAGCAATGTTATCGTTTTTTTCTATTCACGAACTCAAACCTGACACCTACGTGATAATGTACTGAGTAAAGTAACGCCTGAGATTATGAATACAAATCTGGTATTTTCCTTGTTATCCTTGACATCAACATCAAATCACTTCCAACAGATGTGATAAACCTTCTCTACTCTCCCCCCTCTCTATCTAAACCCCCCCTCCCGCAAGAACCCATTAGCCAATGACAGCGTGGCGATATTAGTTATGTCATTGTGTTATTAGTCATCCTGCCTTGGAGCCATCTTGCTGCGAAACCAGATTCAAGAGTTAATCAAGTTTTAAGTCTGAAAATTTTCATAAAATAAGTCATTCGAGATTAATTAGTTCTTTGGTTGATAAAAAAAAGCAATCTAACAGGTATCTAATAATATTTTAAATCTACTTTAGTAAATTCTTTAGAAAAACCTGGAAGAATTAAAAGTTGTCAAAAGCTGCAACTAAGAAATAGGATTTGAAAATGCAACAGATATTTTAGTAGTGTTTATTACATACATATACATAATATGTGGTGCCGTCTACCGTCTAAAGAGGGTAGCTCGCCACACATACATATACAGGGTGTAACAAAACTCGGTGTACAAGCGGGAAACCAGTGAATCTACATCATATTTGGAGTCGATTTTGTAGAATAATTTTTTTTTATTTGACCCTTAGTTTTCGAGAAAATTGCGTACGAAGTTGATTTTTTTTTGCAAATTGTTATCAAATATCAGGTAGATATTTAGTCAAATTATTACTATACATGAAGAAAACAAAAAAAAAAAACAGCATTTTAATAAGAATTTGTGCAATTTTACTTAATCTCCCATACTTATGAAAGCTTTTATGAGAAGAAAAAAAAAATTTCAAGTTCAGATTAAAAAGTAATATTACAAATTCGACTCCAAATATGATGTAGATTCACCAGTTTCCAGGTTGTACTACGAGTTTTGTTACTCCATATATAACATATTATTATTAACGTAAGTGACATTTTGCTTCTGGCTAGATTCCAACAAGATAAAAAATAATATTTTATATTCTTGAAAGCCTACAAAATTTAAGAACAACTTTAATTTTATTTAAAGCCGGTAGACGGTAAATTTGATAATTAGTTATATACTAACACTTAGTTTTCAATTTAGTCTAATAAACAAATAGTTAATACTTTCCTACATTTATTTAAAATAGGTGTCTTTCTGATATCAAATATTCCAACCCGTTCGAATACCGACGCGCGACGCTTGCAAGCGCTCTGGAAATGCATTGGATGCATTAACCGGATGCGGAGATAGATCCTGCCACTTCCGTTTCACGATGGCGAACACCGGAAATGAAATCTAACGGAAGGAAAAGCTGTCAATGAAACGCTTTAAAGTTTAGACGTGAAAATGTGTATTGAAATCGCGAGTTAGTCGACGTGTATTCAGAATTCAGGGAAGTGTAAAGGAAATGTATTGTTTGGTGGTAAGGTAGTGTTAAATGCGATATCTTGACGTTTTGAGTACGATTTCAATAGTTTATTTTATTTTATTTTTTATTTTATTTTGTTAGGAACAATAACAGACAAAAGGATAAAAATATAATACAAAAAATATTTTTTTAATATGCCTAGGTAGACCAATTGCCCTTTAAAATTGTTCACATCGTGCTTAATTGAGTGACAACACAACACAATGATTAAGTAAATATAAATATAAGTAAATATAAATATAAGTAAATATAATGATTAAGTAAATATTAAAGCAAGAGTGATTACACATATCTCAAGAACAACCTTTTCTTGAACTTTTATTTTATATAGAGTTATGTATAATGCATATTACTACAACTTCTTCTGCTTTCCTGATTAGTGCATAGTACCTACACTGCATTAGCACCAAGTGAATCTTGATAATGAGGGAATCCACTGTTTTCTAAAGTATTTTTTTTCTATAAACGTACTATTAAACTAAGCAAAAAAAATATATTTAATATTTTTTTTTATAAGTTATTGATGATGAAATACGATTTTTTAAAGTAGCTAATTTCAAATACCGCGCCAAATACTACTATGTACCAAAGTGCGTCATTTTTGCAGGAGTGACGTCATAAAACGGGCGGCTAACGGCATGGCACGGCTAACATATTTCTCCAGCCAATAACAAAACTGTCAAAAATCTATGCAAACGATTTCTCCAGCCAACTGTCACTTAAACTGTCAACAGCTGTTCTAGGGAGAGTGAATGGCGGACATCTTTAAAAACGGAAACGGAAAACACTACACTTAGATACAAGGAGTGACGTCATTGTTTAAGATTTTGAAATGAATGCTATTTTCAACATTTTTTTATTTATTTTTGGGTAAATTATTGAGATATTTAATCCGACTTCAATATTTTTAAATATTCGCGTCTACACGAAAGCATTTTTAAAATTCAATTCCGGGTGGCAGTGGATTTCCTCATTTGTTACATTATGGCAAGAATGCCAGTCCAAGCCTTCATGCCATACATGAAAAATACTAGCGTGTCTGAGGTGTTTAGTTACCCACTACGTCACTCACTACGTTATCAATAGGCATTTACGTCATCACTAGTCATCTACGTCACACGTTTCGTGTATTGTAAGTGCTGGAGTCTTTGGACGGTGGAATTTGATAACAAGTGGAAGCGTACTTATAATTTTTAGAAAATTTGTATGGAAACGTCCCTTCTAGTGAATTCTTGTTCAAAGGTCCAAGCCATCATTATAACCTATGATTTTTTTTAAAAAATAAATATTTCATATACGAGTGCCTGGTCGAGTTACCCGTAGTAATGCATTATTTTTACTGTAGCCAATCATCGACCAATTACAGTGCTGGCTCACCGATACGAAGAATGCACGCACCGGCTAGCAAGTATACTAACAAATATTGATGTTTTCAACACAAATCTAGGGAACAATGTCTGGATGCCATCTCTGGCGGTAATGAATAGCTACCTACTGTGTAATAATTTTAAAATGTCTATGTAAAAGCCCTATGGGCGTAAAAACAACAACAATAAATATTATACAAACTCTAAACTAGGATTTTTGGAGAGCATAAAAAATACTTTAAAAATCAATTGATATTATCTGAAGTTTTTTATAAATATTTTTAGAAAATACTTCAAATACCTATATCATTTACTTTTTTTTCTAGTATTTACCTTACTTAATAATGACAATAAACCTGGTTGTGGTCTAGTCGTCTAGTGGAAGATTCGCTGTTTCCGGATTAGAATCTCCAGGTTCGATTCTACAGCACAACTTGTTTCTTGCTTTCTGGCACAGTTATTTCCGACTATTTGAAAGCAGTCCCAAAATTGATATATTTGGGTATATATCATAAAAGCTCAAATGTTGTTTTTAATTTTAAAAATTGTTAAAACGTTTTTAAACATAAAACCATGTTTTTAAGTGCCTAAGCTCCAAAACCAATTATTTATCAAGTGTTATATCTCAAATAATTATTCAAAGCCGTAAAACTAAATAACACATTACATTTTATTGTTTATAAGCTTATACCGTGGAGGTTGGTGAGATATAAATATTATTAGTCTGATGATAAAAAAACAGTTTTGTCTATTATGGAGCGATCCAATCGACATTATGTACAATGTACAGTCTTGCCAATTCTGTTTTTTATGATGTTAATACCATAACGATAATAAATCTTACCGACGCAGTTTTATTTACAATAAATTTGTCCGTAAAATTATTTAAATAAAAAAAAAACTTTTTTGCATCGGTAATACTATTATCTTTAAGTATTGCCAAAAAGGACTAATTTTTAAATAACTATATTGCAACAACAATTCATCATCATTATCTTAACAACATTTAATTGAGCTTTATTTCAAAATACGATTTATGATCATTACTCTCCTCGTTTGACAAGTGTCGGTTAGAATAGCGTTAATAGGATTCACCTGATACTAGCAATCCAGAATTAGGTAAAGTTGCCGGAAAACTGGTTCCTCGAAGCCTTTTGTAGTAAAACGTGGGAGGATGTCGATGGCAAGGAATAGCGTTGTAGGAGGCGAGTTAAAGCCACATTTCCACTCAAATGACAACTGTAATTGGAACTTAATGCCAAATACCTGTTTACTGACAACCAAATTTAACGTAGGTTTTAAATAACACACTTCGTTAAGTACGCATTTGTGAAATTATAATAATTTACCGACTTTAAGAAAATGAAAAACTATTCATGCAGTAAAACAATACCTACAATACGATTACGTACAAGTTTTTACAATATAGAAAAATATATTTATATTTTTTAAATAAATATAATACGGGTTACGCAAAACGTATTTTTTAATTTTTTTTTAAGGGTGTTATTCAAAATGAAATTCCGAAATTATAGATAAGCCACACAAGCTTTAAAAATTTATTATTATACAATATATTCCTTGAAAACCATTTATTAGGGAATAAATACTTTCTACGACACGGATAGAAAAATATTACAATTTTCACGCTACTCTAAATCGTCGGAAAAACAGTGCTGGAAAGTAAGAAACAAGTCGTAAGCGGAATTAGGAACTATTTTAAGTGGAATAATAATTTCTGCCACCTTTAGTTATCCTAAAAAACTTTTTTAAAATGCGAAAATTAGAGTTTTCTAGTCTTCGAGTTTTTTAGAGTCCATACATAAAAAAATGGTCTGCGTATTTCCATAAAAAACAGTTTTATAATTTTTAAAAAATAAATTATGTGATATTTTTTTAAGGCGTTTAATGCTGGTCATTAAATTCGGAATGTCATTTAAAACACCTAAATTTGTAGCGCGTGGCCCCCCCTCCGGTGCACTTTTTAGGTACTAACATTAAATTAACTAAAATATATAACCATATAATATCAATTATTCCATGTTTAACTAGGAAACACCATAAATATGTAGTGTCGTCGTGCGATTATACAGTTAGAAGTACCTGCATACAAGTTAAGCCAAGGGTGTGGTGGCGGGATAAGGCCGATACACAGTAGACCCATTCTGTCACAAGGCTTGTGTGAAGCCTGAAAAGGCCAAAGCGCACTTTATACGGGGCAGACAGTTTCCTTGTGCAGGTTTGCAAACTGTCCCGTATAGTAAAGCGAAACCTGTATGGAATAATGTGCGACGTTTAGCTGACCTGACAGTTGATGTTTTTTGTATGTAAACGTTTAAGTTCATATTGTTATATATATATTGAATGCTTTAGAAAAACATGAAAAGCAAATAACATATTTACACTATTAGCTATAATAACAATTTCAACACATATGAAAATATTTACACTATTAGCTATATTAACAATTTCCACACATATTATTATTATTCTGTTTTTATTTATTTTTATTTTTGTGTGATATGTCGTTAAATGCTATGCACTCGTATACTATGATGATTGTATGTATGTATGATTTTATTTTTACTTTTTTTTTGGCTTGCCGCATCCTATCGGTTTCTTGGAACAGGCAATTGCCCATTTAGAAACCGATAGCGCTGATCGGAGTTTTTACATTTATCTTTGTATGTAGGTTATAATATACCACTGCACCAGTATTCAGTTTATCTACGATATTTATTAATATGCCTATGTATCTAGATATTTAAGAAGCTCTAAATTGTACAACATTGTAATACGTTTGTTAATAAAATAAAAAATAAAATAAAAATGAAAATATTTACACAAATTAGCTATATTAACAATTTCCACACATATGAAAATATTTACACTATTAGCTATATTAACAATTTCCACACATATGAAAATATTTACACTATTAGCTATATTAACAATTTCCACACATATGAAAATATTTACACTATTAGCTATATTAACAATTTCCACACATATGAAAATATTTACACTATTAGCTATATTAACAATTTCCACACATATGAAAATAACTTAAGATCGCGCTTAAAAAATATACTTTTGAGCAGACTGTACGGTTTTCTGAACAAGAAACTGCACAAGAAAGTGTACAGTTTTCAGTCCCGTATAAAGTGCGCATAAGGGTGCCCCACCCCCGGCCTTCATTATACACGTCACATGCTCCACCACTTGCAAGAAACGCTAGATAGGCGGAATAAATTACACATTTCAATACCACTTAAGGGATTCGACCCTTAAGCAAGTGCACACGATCTTTTGTCGTATATTATGTAGGTGCTCGTTTTATGAACATGGGGGTAGGTAGGTATGTCAAAAAATAACTATTATTGTTTTAGATTATACTTGTTATAATATTTTTCCGTTAATTTATTTATATTTCAACAGATACGAAGAAGCCTCCATATTATTGTGAAACAGTTATAGAAGCTTTGTAAACGCTTTAATTTGTCTAAAAATATGCTAACATAACGTAGAAAAAAATGAAACCATTGATGTTACCTATTCGTTTGTCTGTATACAGGTTGTAACAAAACTCGATGTACAAGCGGGAAACCAGTGAATCTACCTAATATTTGGAGTCAATTTTGTAGAGTAACATTTTTTGATTTGACCCTTAGTTTTCGAGAAAATTGAGTAGATACGAAGTTGATTTTTGTTTCTATTTTTTTTTTGCAAATTGTTTCCAAATATCATGTATTTTGTCAAATTAATACTATCCACACAAGAAAACCAATTTAAAAACGGATTTTAATAAGAGTTTGAGCAATTTTACTTAATCTGCCATACTTATGAAAACTTTTTTGAGAAAAAAAAATTTTTTTTTCCAGCTTAGATTAAAAAGCCATATTACAAAATCGACTCCAAATATGATGTAGATTCACTGGTTTCCCGCTTGTACATCTAGTTTTGTTACACCGTGTAACAAATGTATACACCGTCGATTTTGTAATATATTATTTATTTTTTTTAACCCTTAAATTTCGAGAGTTACGAGAGTACTAAGTAAATTTCATTTCGATAAATTTTAAAATTCTTATAAAATATCATTTGTTTAGTGAAATTGATTTCCTACGTAATTTCACACGTATTAGATATCGTCATCGAGTTTTGTTATATTTATATATAAGCTATACATTTTTAACGATTTTGTAACGATACATAGGTACCTATGTATAACATACACAGAAAAAATATTGCAACAGGCCTCTTGTTGCAACAATGTAGTAATCAGATAGCGGGAATCTAGTAGGTACATATTAATGTTTACAAGAAGCTTAGTACCAGTAGAAATCAGGAAGACTATATTATTATAACTAGTTGTCTGATAAATCCAAACATGTTCTCTGTTCGCTATTGAGAACGGAAGATTTCTTGTTTAGATATATTTATATCGCGGATTCTGCTCAAGAAAACGGAAGGCACACGAGAAAACTTGACACGATTTAAGTGGAATCATTTCAATAAAATAATGTGAATGTTCGATTTTAATATAACAATAATATATAATATTATTTGTAAAAAAATAAATAAAAATGGAGTTTTGGTACCAACCCTTATGTATGGAAGCGAAGTATGGAGTTGGAAAAAAGAAGGATGAAAGTAGATTGAATGCAGTTGAAATGCGATCTCTCAGGCGAATGTGTGATAAAACTATGTACGATAGTTAGTGTTGAAATTAGAGCAGAATGCAAGGCTGCGATAAGCATTATCGACAAAATTAAGAGAGGTCTTTTACGATGGTTCGGTCATGTAGAGCGAATGGATGATGAAAGAACTAAAAAAATATATGATGCGACTGTGCCTGGATGTAGAAGTCGAGGAAGGCCGAGAAAGACATGGCATGATCAAGTAAAACAAGTGCGTGAAAGTGGGCATGAAAGAAGTCGGAATAATCGACGTGCGTGCATGAGAAGATGTATGAATGTGGAGGAAGCAAGAGAAGTATGCCAGGACAAAGTGGTGTGGCGCTCTATCCTCTGCCTACCCCTTCGGGGAAATGGCGTGATGGTTAGTTAGTTAGTTAGTACTTATTTGTAAAAATGTTTTACGCTCCACATAGGGATCGGATGATAATGATGATAATATTTGGAACCAATTTAGACAGGAAATTTAAAAAATATAACAACAGCCGTATATGGCCAGCAAAAGCTGCCTGCCTATAATAATAAGTAAGCGCGAACGCTTCACACGCGAAAACTCTCTGTCATCCATTGAGAGAATTGCTAAGCATTTTAGCAGAAACCTTTAGCAGATTCTTACCGAATTATATCACCTACTAGGGAACGTCCGAAGATGACTCTTCAAATTTGTTATGTTTATAACTTTTACCAGTGTGTTTCATTCGCTTTAAATTTCCCGAACCGTTAAATTCAATATTTAAAGCGCCCTTGAGTTATATTTATACGAAAACGGCGCTATATAAATTACCCATAATAATAAACTGCTCCTAACCAAGCGATCGCCGCGCCGGGAATCTGATACTCTGTAAAATATCTGACATAGGCCTACTTATTTCGAAATTGCAGTTTCTAAACGTACCTGCTGGCAGATTTGCATAGATTCAGTAGGAAGGCATGATTTCCATACGATTACAAATGACTATTAAATGGCGGTTTGCGCAAACTGCAATATGGCAGCAAACCGGACGTTATACATTATCATCTGCTGATACAGAGCGCACCAGCAGCGGCACCCACCAGGATTAATTCGTATGCATTTAGCGAGGGATGAAAGTTTATTGAAGCTAACCGGTGTATCAACTTTCAAGCCAAGTAGACTGACTATCACATTCTGAAGTATTAGGACGTTATATTTATTGTCTATGAATATTTTCCGCATTTTGAGAAATTGCAGGTCTGGCCATTTATATATTTGTATTTTGAATTTTTTCTTCCCCCTTACTAAACTGCATAGAGTAGATGAAATAGTAGAATACTGATTCCTCTGTGTGCAGCTGCAAGAGAGTCCTGGGGGACAGCTGTGGGTGGACGGTGGGTTCGTTATCTCCCCTCAGGTCTGCCCGGAATTTCATTTTTAACCTAGGTACTTACTTTCCCTTATCCGCATATATTGATGCATAGGGCACTGCTTTAGTACAAAAAGTGCAAAGTTGATAATTATTTTTCCATTATTTTTCCTCTACAACAAAAAAAGGGGCGCCCCCCAAATTTCTTCAAACAAAATTTTTGATATTTTTATTAATACGTCCGAATTATTAAAATTTTTTAGAAAGTATGGTAGTGAAGAGTGGTGTTGGAAAAACAAGGATGAAAGTAGACTGAATGCTGTTGAAATTCGATCTATGTGTGGTAAGACTATGTATAATAGGTGTACAAATGTCGAAATTAGAGCAGAGTGCAAGGCTGAGATAAGCATTATCGACAAAATTAAGAAAGGGCTTTTACGATGGTTTGGTCATGTGGAGCGAATGAGTGATGAAAGAACGGCTAAAAGAAGTTTAAATGCAAGTGTGCCTGGATGTAGAAGCCGCGGAAGGCCGAGAAAGACATGGCATGACCAAGTACGTCAAGTACTTGAAATGTGAAAAGTCGGAATAATCGGCGTTTGTGCATGAGAAGATGTATGAATGTAGAGGAAGCAAAGAAGTATGTCAGGACAGAGTGGTATGGCGTTCTATCCTCTCTGCCTACCCCTACGGGGAAATGGCGTGATGGTTAGTTAGTTAGTTAGTTAATATAGTGCTCTGTGCACCATTAGGTGCAGATATGGGAAAGCACACAGTAGTGAGAGAAGTAACAATCGATACAATAATACATATAGAATAAAGGGTAATGTCGAAGAATAACTTTCAACGCTTAATTTATTAAGACAGCGAAATCAGACATGTAATGTTTAGTGGCGCTTTTACTGATAATAATTCCATGTTATTAAGTACTTATGATATCCATTGCAAGTGTATGTTAAGTGGTAGTTAGCCGTCTAATTGGTTCAAGTTACTATGTATGTACGACGATGCAAAAACGCAGCAACGGCCAATCTAGAAACTATAGAAAACTACTAACAGATATCTAGTGCGTTGTAACTTGTATGTTGTACTATAGTATTTCCAAGCGTTTATTTTACTTTTGACACATGGGCGCCTATAAAGTTCCGTAATTATTGACAGGCAACCATAGACCGAAAAATGCAATACTTCATGTTTTTTTCTTTACGATAGTGAAGCGCATGTTATTTAGCTCCGATTTTATCGATATCGATGTTTATTGAGTCTATTTATGCAACAAGGATTATTTAAGTAGATTTTTTCCATGAAAAAATATAAAATGTGATTTAAATTAAAACTTGTTTTTTTTTCTTTGTTTATCGTGACACAACATTTCTCAATTTACATTACGACAATAAAATAGTCCTATGCATATTTGGGTTTTCTGTAGCTCCTGCACCCGATGACAAACTCCAATTAAGGAGATTATTGGGACTATTAAAAGTTTCTTTTGTAAAGAAATTATGTATTTTTTGAAATATTTTTTTTTGAAAATTTTTATTTTTTATTGACTGTTAAAAAAAAAAGTTTTACGACAGCGCTTTCGTAAAATAAACTCTGCTTCAAACGTCTGGGTATGTTTATAAACTACAAAATGTTGAGCAAAAAAAAAATATAAATGTGTTAAATTGATTAAAACTTCTTCATAAATAAAGTCGATTTTTATGAGAAATCGATTCGGTAACGCATTAGGACATCCCTAATCAATACATAATCGATCTGTCAAAAGTAAAATAAACGCTTGGTAATACTATAAGTACTGTGTACAATTCGGTTTACTTAATGACCGGTGAGAAAGCTGAAATTAAACAGTATTATCTTTCAAGAGTACAGTATGAAAATAAGCTTCTAAGGAGGGCGGAGAAACCATTTGGAGAGTTAAATCGATTAATGCACTAGATTGCAAGGAATATCGAGATAATTCAAGGTACCTACACTGGAACATTTTGTTATGAAAAGCCTACATATTTGTGTGTATACATTCCAACAGAGGCAGAGAAACTCTGGAAACGAATGTGGATTATCTAGGCGTTTACAGGGCTTATGACCTGTCATTGGCTGGGTTAAGTGGCCACTTGATGTATTACAACATTCCCCATTCCGCCCATCATCTGGTAACCATTCATGACAAATTTAGGAACTTCTATTAGTATGAATTATCACGCTTCGTTTCACATTACAAGTGATTTTTCTCGCTGGCGGCATCTGTTGAGAAGATTGTTAAGCATTTTTGGCAATCAATCTTTATTGGTGTCGGTAAGGGTCATCCGAACTTAATTACTCACTAGAAGACGCCTGAAGATGTCTCTCCAATTTTTATTTCAGAAAAAAAGATTTGATGGATCACTAGAATGCTGAATTCATTTCTGGAATTTTCTGTTGCCTATTCTCCTAACAATAGACACTTGGATATTTTCGTCTTGCCCTCATTACGACACCCCTTGCTTCCCAAACCGGGGAAAACACCCCTCGGAATGCCGAAACACATTTCCTAACACATCTCGGCCATGTAACGACCAACAGCCAACAATCATCTACCACACCAACTCTCGGCGCCTGCAGGAGGAGATAGCAACGTTATTGCAGAAGGTAACGAGAGGCTGTGATCGTCCACGTCATCAAACTAATTAACAGTAGTGCCATTTGTGTAAATTGTAGTCAGAAAGGAGAGGTCCACGTCGAAATTGGAGGGTATATTGACATCTCCTATTATTAGGGTTTTAGGGGTGGCGCAGACGGACGCAAGCATAATAAGCAATAAGCAGCATCTCGTATATATATATATTATGTTTATCGTCGGAGATAAAGCAATAACACGTAAATATTTTCAAAGTCATCTAAAGTATTTTCTGTTTACACGTAATATAAGAAATTTCTATGACCAAAAATACGAATATTTAGAACATTTTATTTTTTATTTTTTTTATTTATAAAAATAACAATACATGGGAAAAAAAAATTGAAATCTTTTTCTTTTTCAATCTAATGCTCCCTAGGAGTTTTAACAATAAACTCATTTAGGGACAAATAAAAAACACATATTCATTTTATTCTAATACGCACTGACATCACTTAGATCACAAAATAAACACAATATATACAAAAAACAGAACCAATCCAAAGGAAACATAAAACCTAAAGAAACAATAAAGTGAATAATAACAGTAACAGCAAAACCATATATTATATCGACGCAAAGGGCACGATTTTTGTCTCAAAGTATAAATCTTTTATATGTGTATCGTACGGCAAGTGAAAAAACATTTCTAACTGCTCTATTCTGTATTACTTGAACCTCCGAAATCTTTTGCTTTGTTGCGAAACCCCAAATAAAACATAGGTATGATAGGTGAGAATGGACCATTGAGTAATAAATTGACCGGAGCTGTGATACAGAAAGAATTTTTTGAAATCTGAAAAGTATCCCTGTTACCGGTGTTATTTTCTTTTTTACATATTCAATATGATCACTCCATGTAAGCCGTGAGTCTATTAAGAGACCCAGGTATTTTGTTCCGTTTAAATTAATTTACGTTATTCAGATTGAAAATATTCATATTAAGTAATTTGTCTTAAATACTAAGACTTTTCGTCGACAACGTTTGGGAGTTCATTGAAATTTCCACCATCCGGGCTGATTTTGGAAAGAATTTTCCAGTCGTGCTTTTCAAACACTGAGTACCTAACGAGAAAATCGTAAGCGGAGGTAACCCATCATTCCTGTCAAACTATTGATGTTATTAAAAAAGATATATGTACATATTACGTCCCGTGACGCTTGTCGTATCGTGTCGCATCCTGTCGCAGCTCACCGCATCGGGCCGCGCGTGCGAGCTGACCCCGGAACGGTACACCGATTTTTTCGTCAACCATTGAAAACAAACAAAGGAACGTGAGAAAGATCCGTGACGTAGGCTGATGTAGTTACACACACACGCACACACGAGCAGAGATGTCATGGTGTGCGGTAGGCAGGGAAACAGGTTCGACCAAACGGGCAAACTCATGTCGGAAGAAATGGCTGGGGAATTTTTGATGAAAATGATATTCTCGGATGAATCATGTTACAGAGAATGATGTACTGATGAAGAAAACAAGTCTTGAGGATCACATCACATATTATTATGTATTTAATTGTTTCATATTCATAGTTTTTAATATTGTTTTACAAGGCGAAAAAAACACGAATGACTGTCAAAACGTTTAGACATAGTTCAATAAATAGACTACATGCATTGATTTATAATACACCTGGATCTGCCTTGAAGAGTAAATTATTTAGAAAAAGTAATGACACGAAGATTCCGCACCTCAATACACTTATACGGGTCGACCTATCACAGCCCTTCGACTGCCGGCAAGCATCCGCCCACACACCGCAAAAGGTATGGGCTATATATAGGGTTACAGTAACAGTATACAATACTTACCCGTTCCTTACGAGGAGCGTTCATGAATTTTACCATGCATCTAAAATGACTTTTTTTTTCTTGTGGACGGGCTGTTGGCTATTATTTAAGAAGAAGAAAACTTTCTTTGAATAATAATTATTTAAGGCTATGTTAACAAATATAAATAAACACTTACATGTGGAAAGTTACACCATCTTTTTTATTTATTTTATACGTACGGTTTTTACACGGTTTCACTACACAAGAAGGCATTTCGGAATGTTTTCTGAACGTCCGACTCGGTCGGCGGTTAAAGAAATACTGAATACGCGTCTGGCGGAGTTGGGGGTTTTGGCGGAGTTGAAGTGTCATTCATTTTTTGGGTTCAGTTCAAATCTAAGTGTATTAATAAATCAATGTCTACATGGCATTGCATTGATACACCAACTCCAGTAAATCCTGATAATTTGTTACATGAAGGTACAATATCCACCGTGATTTAAATGGCTTTAATGATAAACATGTATGGTTTACGATTTACAGTTAAAATATCTACCGACTTCACACATATCATTCAAATTTACATGTGTGTGTTTCTATGTAAAAAAAAACAATGACAAAACGCGCTTCCGGCACAAAACTCACGGTCAATTTAACAGCCCTAATGCTCTGTACAATGGAGATAGAGAGGGAACACAATAGTAAACGCACGTCTAATGTTGTGTCGTGAATCGGAACAATACATAAATAGACAGAAAACAAAGAATCTAACATGGCGACTGTTTTGGTACCATCACTCCTCACCAATAGAGCGAAAAACAGGTCGATTATAAAGTAATTTACGGAAAAAGAATTGAAGTTTTTGCTAGTTTGAAGATAAAAATTATAGGAAAACGGAGGTGTTTGCACTTTAACCAAAAACTGAGATGATTTAAGGCCAAAAATAAGAGTATGATTAAATTGATTAAACATAAATAAAATCAGAAAACTGGTCGTTGTCTCTTTAATCCACTTGATTTCATCTACAGACTGGTGGTTATTTCAAATATACTATAGACTGAGGGGGGATAACGAACCCACCATCCACCCGCAGCTGTTATAGCTCTTTCAGCTGCACATAGAGGAAAAATATTAGACTAGTAGACTATAGACTATAGTTAGAGCAAAAATTATGGTAGCTTTTCATTACTATAGGTTTACGAACTCTTGAACGGGCCGCTTACAGAGATTCGATAAGCGCACTTAATGAGCACCATATCATGATTCCTCTCGCAACGTGGAAGGGAAAAGACACGTGCAAAGCCGGGCATTAGAGCTATTCCCGTCTCGTTTCAAGAGCCCTCTCTTGACTAAGCCGAGTCACTCCCGAATAGGGTTGCCAGAGGAAAATATTGAAAGAGGAGAACAAATAGCAGTAAAAAGGAGGATTTTCCAAACCATCAACCAACACCCACCCACCAATTCATCCTTACCAATTAGACCATACATATGGACATACAAACCCGATAGGAACATTTCGTGACTGACTTTTTTTCTTTACGCAGCCCCTTTAAAACTTAAAATCAAATTTTGTCATAAGGTTCTGAATAAAACAGTCTCTTTAATCTTTTTTGACAGTCGGCCGGCACTGCCGACACCGACCAAAAGGAGGACATATAGTAGGTAAGGGAGGACAGGAGGACAGTTTATAGAATAGGAGGACATGTCCTCCTTTAGGATACCATTTGGCAACCCTACTCCCGAACCACTTGAGAACGCATTCGTCAATCATCGGAAGCGACGCATAATATAAAGACGAGGCGTTTGTGAAGCCGGCCTGCTTATTAGGCAATACAGATAGAAAGAAGAGAATGCAAGAATGAAGCAGTGCTGAAATGGTTGGTCAGTGAATATTAATAAAGATGAAAAATATAGTTTGCTTATACAAAAATGTGTACAATGTACAATGTACACATTTTTACATATTGTATATATTATACATGTGAATTATTTCGATGGCAGAAATTTCGCAAATTGGATTTTTACATGATTTTTATTTTTTCTCTACCTAATCAAAGAAAAAATAACTTAACTATAGGTGCTATCAGCTTAACAATCGGTTCACTAATAAGCGAGATACAAGTGTAAAACTTTGATCGAAAATGTGCAATATTGATTTTATTCAAAATAATATTTCTAGCTTTCATTCATGTCTGCCTCGTGGTGTAGCGGTAGCGCGTTGGGCTGCCATGCATGAGGTCGCGGGTTCAATTCCCGACGGGGGTCAATATGAAATATTTATTTGAATGTGATTTTCACATAAAATATTTAATATGTGATTACCTTGGACTGGTGCTGAAGCGTAACTGATCACCAAGCCTTCGTGTAAGAACTGATCAATATTCACTGTACTTGGTGCATCAATACAGTGCCCTATGCACCATTGGGTGCGGGAGAGGGAGTGTAGTAGAGTGTGTAACTTTCATATAAATTAATTGTTTTGGTGTAACTTAACAACTTGCCGTGCTTTTTATGAGGACTAGTCTATTGCTAAATCCATAGATATGACAAGATGTAGAAAAAGAGTCGAAGAGAGAAATTTATACAGTAGGTAAGATAGGTTGGGTTTAATAAAATAATATAAATCAAATGGCTATTTAAAAGCAATATCATTTATAATAGGTTAGGTTAGGTTAATGATAGGTTAGGTTAAATAAAATAATTCAATCAAATAGATTTTTAAAAGCGAAATTTGACAATACATAATGAAGGCTTAACCCAATCGCGTATCAACCAATCACAGCTTAGCCCGCTTTTACGCTTTACTCTACAAACCAGAGATTAAAAATAATTTGAAATATTGACAGCTGCACGGCAAGTTGTTAAGTTACCCCATTGTTTTTTTTGAGCCGGAAAACCGTCAATTAGAATGAAATTTGTGCAATTTTCCTTGATCTGCGGTACTAACAAAAGTTTTTACGAGAAAAAAAAAATGATTTTTCAAGCTCAGATTCAAAAGTCATATTACACATACGACTCCAAATGTGATGTAGATTCGCCAGTTTTCGGGTTGTACTATGAGTTTTGTTACT
>JAGVSP010003009.1:0-25286 GCA_022494985.1 Micrasema minimum | reverse complement strand
AAAAATTTTTAAAAAACTGGTTTACCCATTGGGGCTAAAATTTAGCTGGAAAAAGTTATAAGTTTTAAAAAATTGAAGATTCATCTTTGGCTTTTCCCTATAGGTATTTTTTGGTAAGAATCTCCTTGCAAAAAAAGGTTTCTGCAAAAAATCTTAAAATTTTTCTAAATGGAGACAAGAGTCACATGTGAAACGCCCCCAAATTTTACTGATATTTGGCAGATAGGGATATCAAATACTAGGTGAAATGGGGAAAAGTTGAATCATCAAGGGGCCATTAACCCAGCCAATGACAGGTCAAAACCCCGTAAACGCCTAGATTTATTTTAATCCATATCCCTCCAAGTTTTCGCTTTTTGAGATGCAAATTAAAATTTTTTTTTTAAAAGTTTTTTACTAATTTCAATTGGGTTTTATAAAAACCAATTAAATTTTTCAAAAAAAAGGACCTTAAATGTTATAATTAAAATACTACAGTTCCAACAATAATTTGTTTTGTGAAATATTTTTCTTAAGTGTCCAATAACTATAGCATCTACCCTACCTAATATCACATTTGAGTGGGAACTCCGGAATCCCAACGTTTTTTATCATCTCTATTTTTGCAAACATAATAATACATAACAACTATCTAAAATCAGGCGTTTTAAACATTTTTAATATTACAAGACAAATTATTTTTCATAAATTTTTTGGTTTGATTGATATTAATTTATTCGAGTATAATAATATGACATATATTATGTTTTGATAATTGTCTACATATTGTGATTTTACGTTGGGTTAAATAATATAATTTCATAAATAATTTAAATAAACTACTTTGATTATTAATAAATGTTTAAAAGTTATTTATTTTCGCTTGACTACGGTTTACTATTACGCAAAGGAAGCCCGTCCTTGTATGTTCATTGTGATCGGTCAAACGCTTAGCACGTTTTTAAACACGTCGATAAATCATTTGTGATTGAGTTACGCGTGGAACAGATAAAGGCACGGACGCGATTTAAAACGCGCTGCGCCGTTTCTGTATGTTTCGCGCCTTAATGGCCACGCTCCAATATTTTTAAATTCCGTTTTTTTTTTTTGTGTGAATAGGTAAAATGATTTTTTTGAAAATTTTCTGTGAAAAATAAAAAAAATTAAAATCAAAGGATTAAAAAAACAAATCTAAAAAAAAAACGGAGTTATAAAAACAGGCAAATTTAGGTAAAAAATGGCATTTCACGTGAAACTTCGTTTTTTTATTATTTTTTTTTATTTTATATTAAAAACGGAGCTTATTTATTTTTTTTTTTTTTTTAATTTATTTTTATTTTTTATTTTTTTTTTTTTTTTTTTTTTTTAATTTTTTTTTTTTTTTTTTTTTTTTTTTTTTATATAAATTATATTTCAAATTTAAGGTTTTTATTTACTTCTTCGGTGATAAATTATTTCATAATTTTTTTTTTTTAATTTTTTTTTTTTAATTATTTAGTAGTTTGATCAACTAAGTTGTCAGGCTAAATCAACAATACTGTTCCCACTTGAAACAAAAAAACTGTTACCTAGAAAAATTACAGTACCTTACATCAGACTTTTACGTGTAGAATGACCATTCTAAAATAATTTTGCATTTTATGAACATAGGTTAATGTTTACCAAATTATGACAGATGTAAAGAACTTTCCACTATAATCATTAAATGAACGTTTGTATGAAAATGTATGAAGTTTGTATTCGTTTTTTTAGAAATTTTTCTCGTTGTGGTTTCGTTGTATAATGCTATTTACTGTTTACGGGATTCACGGCAACGGAGGGATGCTTTAAAAATGCACCGCCGATCGCGCTAAAAAAATCTACATGTTAAGCGTGTCTTTTGACGCTGTTTTCTGAACAAGAAACTGTACAATTTTCGATCTCGTATAAATTGCACATAAGTTGAGTAAACCTGACCGCATGTGTACGAGTTAAAAAGTAAAACCTAATGATAAATAGTATGCGTAATATTTTATTTTTAATCATAGAATGGAAATGAGCACTGATATAAGGAATCCCCTAGACAAATTATTATTATTATTTATTAAACCATGAACTAAATAATAAAAAGTTCATAATATCCGTTGAAATCAGTTCGTTTAAATAAATAGTATTTAAGGATACACATAAATTTCATATTTTATTCGATTTCAGACAGTCGATCCTAACGGTGTAAACAGTTGATTATTTTGCAAAGATGAAGTTTTTGGCAGTTTTTCTTTTGGGTGTAGCCTTTGTCTTTGTGGAAAGTTTGCCACTAAGTAATTTTGAAAACATGGATAAAAATTATGTAGATTTTTATAATGTTGGTCATGGCTTCAGGAACAAACGTCAGGTATTTTAAACATTTTTTTGCAATTATTTTTTAACCCATTTTTAAAAAAAATTCTTGGATTGGCACTAAAGGGACTTAAGCGTAAAACCGATCATCGTGACTTCATTAACGCGTTTGTTAATAATTATCTGACTTTAAAAATAATTAATGGGGAATAATAATGTTTTTGTAGTTTTCCGTTTTCATTTTCCTCCTCGTGGTGTATCTGTAGCGCTGCCATGTATGAGGTCGCGGGTTCAATTCCCGAAGGGGTGAATTTATTTGAATGCGATTTTCTCAAAGAATATTTCATACTTATGTGATACCTTAGACTGGAGCTGAAGCGTAATCATTTGACCACGTGATCATTTTACCTTCTTGTAACTAATTTTTCAAGACACACAGCACTTGGGGTACCAATATAGTGCCCTATGCACCATTAGGAGCAGACAAGGGAAAGTTGTAGTAGTATTTTTTAATTTCTCCTACTAAATGAATTATCAAAAAAACAATACTATTGTCACAAACACGCTTCTGGGCACGAATTATTAAATATCTACACCGATATGTATCGCAGATATTTAAAAAATTATTGATTACCTACCGTCATAATATACGCGTCACACATGCGATTCTTAGATGTAGACATTTTGATGATATCTTATTTCAATTTGGTTTTAATTAGTACGTTTATATTCCAACAGTCTTTTCCCCTTCAGCACATCTAACATTTGCAGGCCATATATGCGTTGCCTCCCGAGAGCCTGAAGAATGCTTGCCTATTTTACAAGTCATCAGGGTTCTCGGCGTCCTGGACGTCCACTGTTGACAATTCGCGGCAGTTTGCGTCAGAGCTGCGGGACGTGGGTTTGACTCGGGAGGATGCACGGGAGCTGGCAGCCGATCGCTCGGCCTGGAGGCGGTTTGAGGGACCCATATGTATGGAGAATGATGACATGTGTTAATTTCTTTTTTCCATTTGCAGCTAGGTCATTCATTATACCCATTTTCTGTCAACAACTGGATGCTGGGAGGCGGGTTTGGCTTGCCGGCGAAGTTCAACTTCGACAACCTGAGGTTGGGAGCTTCCGCCTACGGACCTCACAACTTCCCAGCACCTCATGATACAAGGGTATATAAATAAGGCATCATCTTCTTATTCTCCTTTCATTTTACCTTCTTGCAACCAAATTTTGATGACACACTGCACTTGGTGTACCAATATAGTGCCCTTTGTAACATTAGGTGCAGTGTTTATTTAATATTACAAAACGATAGTTCTTACAAATACGCTTCTCACGAATTATTAAATATCTACTTCGACACGTATCGCAGCTGTGACGCGTGTATGACGTTAAACGGTAAAATATATTTAAAAAATTACTTTTTACCTTCGTGATTATTAGATTTAGATATTTTGATGGTATTTTATTTCAATTTGGTTTTAATTAGAGTGCTATAATTCTAACGGTTTTTTTCACATTAGCACATCTGCAATTTTTTTTCCCATCCGCAGCTAGCTCCAACATCATCCCCATTTTCTGGCAACTGGATGCTGGGAGGCGGATTTGGCTTGCTGACGAAGTTATTCTACGATAACCTGAGGTTGGGAGCTTCCGGCTACGGAACTCACAACTTCGCAGCACCTCATGATACAAGGGTATATAAATAAGACATCATCTTCTTATTCTTCTTCCTCTTCTTCATCTTCTTTCCCTTCTTCTTCTTCCTCTTATTCTTCATCTTTCCCATCTTCTTCTTCCTCTTATTCTTCATTTCTTTCTTCTTTTTTCTTCTTCTCTTATTCTTTATCTTTCTCTTCTTCTTTTTCTTCTCTTCCTTCCTCTTATTCTTCGTATTTCTTTCTTCTTTTTCTTCTTCATCTTTCTCTTCTTTTTTTTTCTTTTTTTTCTTCCTCTCTTAATCTTTCTCTTCTTCTTCTTTTTCTTCTTCATTTTCTTTTTTTTCTTTACACTTGTGAATTTATTAAATCTCGCGAATTTGCTTTAAAAACAATAGAGATGAGTTTTACAGAAGAAAGTTTAAATAGTCTTTATATCATAATGGGCGAAGGGTGGGCTTTAAAAAAAACTCAATGCTGTATGCGGATTGCCCAAATTTTCTTCCACCATCTATTGTCCTCTTGTTGTTTTTTTCTTTTCTTTGTTCTTATATTTGTGTTGTCTTTTATATAACGTATACAAAGTGATGCGAAATTAATGATTATTATCATTATTTTAAGGTTGGCGTGGAGGGTAGAATGAATATCTAGAAACCAAATAGAACAAACGGATGTATTTTTCAACGGAGTTCATTCCAGAGAAACATAGTACCTGGACCATCGTCACCAGATAAGAGTTTTGGAGTTGGTATAAGGAGAACATTTGGGCTAATTTTAACCTAAAGAATAACAGAGAGAATTACCAACGAAGTTTCTTGTATTTGTTTAGGTTAAATCGTATAACATGTTACTGTAGTATGTAAGGTATTAAGGGTACGGTAATTATTCATATATTCTGGATCATTGGCGCGTTAGCTTTCGCGGAGTTAATCTTTTGAACTATGATTGAGTTTCTTCAGTGGATAATCAAACGTATTGCAAGCTAAATTCCATTCGAATAATATTTTTTTTTGTAAAAAGTCGTTTACCACACATGATAAACGTGGCAAGCTGCGTAATAACCAAAAATAATAGATCTACTGATCATTTAAGATCCGATTCAAACTGGCTGACAGATCGGGGATAGAACTCCATGCAATTTAATCTAGTGCTGCTTGCTGTTGTAGAAAGTATGTCATCAAAATATTACAATTATTGTATTCAATATTATGTTAAAATAACATAAAAAGCTTTGTACAACATTGGCTTTATGTGAATATCAAAATGTTATACATCTACATAAGTAGGTATGTACCTACTATTTTAAGAATATCGAAATAAATCAATATTTCCATGTTTCCAAGATATTTTTATTTTTTGATCCTGTGTGCAAACATACGATAATAACTTTAGATCGCGCTAAAAAAATCTTAAGATATTTGTAATAAATATGTAAGAATAACATAGAAAGATATGTACAGCATTGGAATTATATTATGTGAATATCAAAATGTTATACATCTACATAAGTACGTACCTACTATTTTAAGAATATCGAAATAAATGAATATTTCCATGTTTCCAAGATATTTTTATTTTTTGATAATGGAAAGTAAAAAATTAATGTCCGTGTCCGGGAAGTAAAAAATATTACAATAAATACCGACTGTACAGTTTTCAGAACAAGAAACGTTTTTTTTTCGGTTCCGTATAAATTGCGCATAAGTTGAGCACACCTGACCGCGCGTGTACGAGATAAAAAGTAAAAACATATTCGGAGCATAATATATTAATAATGATAAATGGTATGCGTCTTATTTTATTATTAATTACATAATGTAAATAAATAAGCTCTGATATAAAGAATCCCTTCTTTTGGGTGTTGCCCTTGTCTTTGTGGAAAGTTTGCCAATAAGTAATTTTGAAAACTTGGGAAATAAAATCTGTAGATAGTTATATTGGTTATGATACTGATGGCTTCAGGAACAAACGTCAGGTATTTTACACATTTTTTGCAATTATTTTTAAACCCATTTTAAAAAAAAACTTGGATTGGCACTAAAGCGTAAAACTGATCATCGTGCCTTCATTAACGCGCTTATTAATTATTCGATTTTTAAATGGATTGATCGATGTTTGAGTACTTTTTCGTTTTCATTTTTCGCCTCTTGTCATGTCAATAAAACGCTTTAACACTTACGTTATTTTTGTAAAGTAACTCTTCTATTACTGTGATTTTTGTAGTAGTTGTAGTAACGTGTGCATGTGTAAGTATAGAGCTTTTGTTTTAATAGTATATCATAGGTACATTTTAGGTAAAAATCGAATTCTGATCCAGTCTAATATGCGCCTTAATTAGTACCTACGTTATAATTCTCACCGATTTTTTCACTTCAGCACATCTGATTAATTTTGTTTTCTATCCGCAGTTAGGGCTGGGATCGCTGGGACCACCAGGAGGTGGATTTAACTTCGGGGCGAGGGACTACAGAGTTTGGGACTTCTCAACACCTTTTCCTCCAATGGTATACAAATAAGACATCATCTTCCTCTTGTTATTTCTCTCCTTCATCTTTCTCATATTCTTCTTCATCTAATTCTTCATTTTTCTCTTCTTTATCTTCCTCTTTCTCTTCTTCTTCTTCCTCTTATTCTTCATTTTTCTCTTCTTTATCTTCCTCTTCCTCTTCTTCTCCTTCCTCTTATTCTTCATTTTTCTCTTCTTTATCATCCTATTTCTCTTCTTTATCTTCCTCTTTCTCTTCTTTTTCTTCCTCTAATTCTTCATTTTTCTCTTCATCTTCCTCTTCCTCTTCTCTTCTTCTCCTCCTCTTGTTCTTCTTCTTTCTCTTCTTTATCTTCCTCTTTATCTTTCTCTTTCTCTTCTTTCTCTTCTTCATCTTTATCTTCCTCTTTCTCTTCTTTCTCTTCTTCTTCTTCCTCGTATTCTTCATCCTTATCTTCCTCTTTATCTTCTTTTCTTTAGGAACGAACGTCAGGTATTTTACGCTATTTTTTAAATCTCACTACTACTATTTTCCCTTATTCGCAACTAATGGTGCATAGGGCACTGTATTGAGACACCAAGTCTTAAAATTTTATTGTACCCAGTCCTTAAGGCGAAACTTTCCTAAACATAATCGTAGTCCTCGGATTTCTCCAGGGAATATAGGACTGTTGCCATTTTTTTTTTATTCATTTAAAAAAATATATATCTTGGATTGGCACTCAAGCCTAAAGCGTAAAACTGATCATCGTGGCTTCATAAAAGCGCTTATTAATTATCCGATTTTCAATTGATCGCATCGATTTTTTTGTAATTTTACGTTTTCATTTTTCGCCTCGTGATTTAGCGGCAAGGCGTTGGGCAGCCATGCATCAGGTCGAGAGTTCGATTCCCGATGGGGTGAATGTATTTGAATGTGATTTTCTCAAAGAATTTCATATTTATAAGCGGTTAATTTTTTTTTTTAAAATACTGATTACCTTCATAATACATAAATATAGGTACGCGTCACACCTGTGATTCTTAGATGTAGATATTTTGATGATATCTTATTTCACTTTGGTTTTAATTAGTAGGTGCATAATAATTCTAACGGATCTTTTTTCTATCCGCAGGCACCTCCACCTCCAGGAACATCTCCATTTTCTGGCCGGTGGCGGTGGCTGGGAGGTGGATCTAGCTTGGGGGCGCTGTTAACCCCTTACCGCATGTAGACCCATATATGGCCCGAACATTCAAATATGTTTATTAATTATTTCAATTTTTTTTTGGTCAAACTGCATTCAATCCCATATTTGGCAATACCATATGCGTCTACTTGTACCATCTTACAGCAAATATCTCAACTAACAACTTGGTGAGTGTGTTTACAACGGTGATGGTCGCGTCTTCCAAATTGTTGAGTGTTTAAAGGTGTTCAATTTAATAAATACTGACAGTTCATGTAAAATTAAAATTGTGCACTAAGGTAGGATATAAGTGAATACATTTAATAAAATTTTGATAACTTTTATGTGATTTATTATTACAATTATGTGTTTTATTTACACGGCCAAATATGACTTTGTATGCATTTAGGGTTACATCTATGTTGCCAGATATGTCCTTCTATGCAGTCAACGTTGTATTTACATTGGCCACATCTGGCCCTGAATTTATTTAATTAATTAAAGGTAACTGTACAATGTGACAATATCTTTCATTTTACATTTTATCATAATAATTACATACATGGTTATATTGCACATCAATTACAGAATTGAACAGCATTATTATTCTCGTACACAATTTACAGGTTTAAAAAGCTTTAAGTAGTTTGCATTAATATATTCGATCAGAGGTTATAAAAAAGATTTCAAGTTCCTCTTGAATTTACCACATCTTTCATTAAATACATCAATATTTATATGTTTTTCTATGTCATTGTACAGTCTTAACATTCGAGATAAGGCATTAAAGTGACCATGTTATTGTTAAAAGTTGGGACAAAAAATGTTTTCTGTGATCTCAACCCCTGACTTGGAATATTCAAAGTTATATTTTCCAAGCAGAATATAGAGTCAACTTTGCCATGTATTATATTATGGGGAAAAATTAAGTCCGCAATTTTTCTCCGAACTTCCAGCTTGTCAGCACCGAAGTGTAAAAGGCGCTGATCATAAAATTGTAGGGTTTGGCCAAGATTGAATTTTAATGTTAGATTGCGAAGAAACCTTTTTTTGTATAGATTCAATGACATTTACATAAGTTATATAGTGCGGCGACCAAAAATAACGCTTCCAAATTTTCTTAAAGATTTTTCCTTGAAAGATATATTTATAAATCACATGTTATATTATTGTTTGTTACCAAAATTAAATTTTTCTAGAAAAATGGATCCAAGCTCATTTTATGGCTCGAAACCATGTTTTGAAATTCCCGAGAGTGATTGTGATTCTGGCTATATAAATGACAATTTAAAAAATAAAAATAATGACAATATTATATAATAGTATATGATCTGAATCTGAAGACCATTCATATACTGTTCAGGAGCCATCTTCCAGAATGGACCAGCCTAAATGCATTAAATGTGAATCGTATTTGTGCATAAATAAAGATAGAAACTGTTTTTTCGATTTCCATAAATTACAATTTTATTAAAAACCTTTATAGTATATTTTTCTTATGTTGTTTTACTATGATTGTTTTTTTTCAAACTTTATATATGAATTATCTTACGTCAGTGAGTTATTTTAAAAGAAATAGCTCTTTAAGTAACCTTAAAAGATATAGTGTAAGTCATAACTGCATGAAGTGCCAAATATGGCCAAGTTACACTTTGTGTTTTTAATGCATGTAAAGCCAGATATGGCCCGATTTATTATGTTCTCTTTTTCAAATAAAAAAAACTAATTTATTTTTTTTTATTTTTTTTCCAGATCTTTTTAAGTACCTATTCTACATAACATATTATGTTTATTTCAAATAGCTGATTTTTTGTTTTTTTCCGTCTTTGGCATAAACAATTTAATTTCTTGGCTGTCCGACTCCTAAATTTAAAATAAGGACTTCTATTACCCTTGAAAAAGACACCCATGGACATATTATTTTTTGAAATGTGTGTGGCAGGTCCGACGCATGAATGGAATTTACTCTTTGATGAAAAAAAGGTGGGTCCGTCATGTTAGATTTCAAATATAAACTCTATATTCGAAATCAGGTCGCCCATAACCTTTAAACGATACTAATCTTCAATTTATGAAAAAGATGTGCGCCCGCCATTTTGGATTTGAAAATAAACGCTAAATTCAAAATCAGGACGCCCGTATTGTCTAAAAACGATACCTATCTTCATTTTATGAAAAAAAAAAAGGCGTCCGCCATCTTGGATATCAAAATAAACTTAAAATCTAAAATCAGCACGCAAATACGCCCTAAAAACGATACCCACCTTCATTTTATGAAAAAAGGTGCGACAGCCATCTTGGATTTCAAAATAAACTCTCAATTTCAAATCAGGACGCCCATACGCCTAAAAAACGATACCCAACATCATATTATGAGAAAAAAAAATGCGACCGCCATCTTCGATTTAAAAATAAACGCTTAATTCGAAATCGGGACCCCCAAAAACCCTTAAAACGATACCAAACATAATTTTACGAAAAAAAAGTGGCGTCCACCATCTTGGAATAAAAAATAAACGCTAAATTCGAAATCAGGACCCTTAAAAACCCTTAAAACGATACCCAACTTTATTTTTTGAAAAAAACGTGCGTCCGCCATTTTGGAATTAAAAATCCATATGCTTTACATGGGAAGCAATTATGTAATGGTGATGGTGATTATTAAATTTAAAAAAAAAAAAAGTCATCTAGTAGTGGGCAAAGTTAGTTTGTCTTTATTACGAGTATCGAACCCATGGAAATCTCTATTTCTCCTAAAATAATCAATATTTTTATGTACATACATTAAATTTTCATAAATATATTGACACGTTAATGTTACTGCCAATATCCTTAAACTTATCCCTAAGTGATTCTCTGGGCCCATATTGTAGATCGCTCGAACAGCTCTCTTCTGCAGCACAAAAATGAATCGATGTCTGCAGCACCAGCAGATGCGTAAGACTGATCATCCAGAGATCATGAGAGAATTTCCAACGAAATTAGTTGCATTTGTTCTGGATAAATCGTATAATATATCCCTGTAGGTACTTAGTACGTAAGTTAGATACGTCCTCTATTTTGGATCATCATCGCGGAGTTATCCTTTGAACTAAAATCCAGTTTTTTCCACTATTTGTAGTCACTGGATAATCAAACATATTGCAAGCTAAACTCCATTCGAACAATTACATTTTTTGTATAGAAAAGTAGATCTGCTGATGATTTAAGATCCGATTCAAAGTGGCTGACAGATCGAGGATAGAACTCCATGCGATTTAATAAAATATTACAATTATTGTTGTAGAATTATGTTAAAATAACACAAAAAAGCTTTACAGCATTGGCCTTATTGAATATAAAAATGTTATACATCTACAAAGTATTTCGTTCTATTTTAAGAATATCTAAAAAATAAATATTTCGATAGTTTCCATAATATTTGTACAACATACAATTTCCTGTGTGGAATACGATAGTAACTTTAATCGCGCTTTCCAAAAATATTAATAAATACAGACTGTACAGTTTCTGAACCAAAACGGTTTTGCTTCGATCCCGAATAAATTGCGTATAAGTTGAGCACACCTGACCACGCGTGAACGAGATAAAAAGTTAAAACAGATTCAGAGTTCAGAGGATATTAATAATAATGATAAATAGTATGCGTCTTATTTTATTATTAATTACATAATGTAAATAAATAAGCTCTGATATAAGGAATCCCCTCAAGAAATTATTGAACCATGAGCTAAGTAATAAAAAATCATCATATCTGTTCAAATCAGTTTGTATATAAGGATACACAATTATTTAATAATATATTCGATTTCAGACAGTCGATCCTAACGGTATACAGTTGATTATTTTAATTCTGTAAAAATGAAGTTTTTGTGATTTTTTCTTTTGGGTGTTGCCCTTGTCTTTGTGGAAAGTTTGCCAATAAGTAATTTTGAAAACTTGGAAATAAAAAACTGTAGATAGTTATATTGGTTATGATACTGATGGCTTCAGGAACAAACGTCAGTATTTTACACATTTTTTGCAATTATTTTTTAACCCATTTAAAAAAAACTTGGATTGGCCTAAAGCGTAAAACTGATCATCGTGCCTTTATTAACGCGCTTATTATTTCGATTTTAATGGATTTTTTCGTTTTATGGATCAATAAAACGCTTTATGTATCGTAATTCTTTACGGAGTTTTTGTAGTAGCCTCTTGTCAAATAAAACGCTTTTGTTTTTTCCCGAATTCACTGTGATTTTCGGATTTTTTCACTTCAGCACATCTGATAATTTTTATTTTCTATCCGCAGTTAGGGCTGGGATCGCTGGGACCGCCAGGAGGTGGATTTAACTTCGGGGGGAGGGACTCTGTCTTCAGAATGGTATACAAATAAGACATCATCTTTCTCTTGTTATTTCTCTCCTTCACCTTTCTCTTCTTCTTCTTCCTCTTATTCTTCATTTTTCTCTCTCCTTCATCCTTATCTTCCTATTTCTCTTCTTCTCTTCAGGAACAAACGTCAGGTATTTTACGCATTTTTTTCAAAATCTTACTAAAGTCTTAAACTTGGTATTTTAGGAACGCACAGTATTTAAGGCTTAAAATTTTCCCAGTCCTTGAGGCGAAAAATTTACTAATAGTAGTCCTCGGATTTCTCCAGGGAATTTAGGACTGTTGCAACCATTTTTTTATCCATTTTTAAAAAATACGTATTATCTTGGATTGGCACTAAAGCCTAAAGCGTAAAACTGATCATCGTGGCTTCATCAAAGCGCTTATTAATTATCCGATTTTTAAATGGATTGCATCCATGTTTTTGTAATTTTACGTTTTCATTTTTTCGCCTCGTGGTGTAGCGGCAAGGCGTTGGGCAGCCATGCATGAGGTCGAGAGTTCGATTCCCGATGGGGTTAATTATTTTGAATGTGATTTTTTCAAAGAATTTCATATTTGTAAGCGGTTAAATATATTTAAAAAAATACTGATTACCTTCATAATACATAAATATAGGTAGGCGTCACATCTGTGATTCTTAGATGTAGATATTTTGATGATATCTTATTTCACTTTGGTTTTAATTAGTAGGTGCATGATAATTCTACGGATTTTTTTTTCTATCCGCAGGTATTTCCTCCACCAACAATATCCCCATTTTCTGGCCAGTTCCTGGGAGGTGGATCTAACTTGGGGGGTCGGTTAAACTACGAGACCCCGAGATTTGGAGCTTCCGCCCACGGAACTCACAACTTTGCAGCACCTTATGATTCAAGGGTATATAAATAAGACATCATCTTCTTCCTCTTATTCTTCACATTTCTCTCTCTAAAAGGTGGGGTTTTAAAAAAAGCCTCATAGCTGCAAGGGGATTGTCCAACCTTTGTTAAATAATTTTCTACCACCATTTGTTGTCCTCTTTTGTTGTATTTCTCATTTCTTTTTTCTTATATTTTTGTTCTCTTCTATAATGTGTAATGTTTTATTTTTTTAGGTTGGCGTGGATGGTAGAATGAATATCTGGAAACCAGATAGGCAAACTGATGTATTTATCAACGGAGGTCATTCCAGGAACATAGGACCTGGATCAGCAGCACCAGCTAATAATTTTGGACTTGGTATAAGGAGAACATTTGGCTAATTTTAACCTAAAGAATAACAGAGAGAACTACCAACGAAATTAGTTGGATTTGTTCTGGTTAAATCGTATAATATATCCCTGTAGGTACTTAGAGTACGTAAGTAAGATACGTCCTCTATTTTGGATCATCATCGCAGAGTTATCCTTTGAACTAAAACCCAGTTTTTTCCACTATTTGTAGTCACTGGATAATCAAACATATTGCAAGCTAAATTCCATTCGAACAATTAAATTTCTTGAAGAGAAAAGTATATCTACTGATGATCTAGAATTTAAATCAAACTGGCTGACAGATCGAGTATAGAACTCCATGCGATTTAATCAAAGTCTGCTTGCTGTTGTAGAAAATATGTCATCAATTATTGTATTAAATATTATGTTAAAATAACATAAAAAGCTTTGTACAGCATCGGCCTTATGTGAATATCAAAATGTTATATACATCTTCATAAGTATGTACCTACTATTTTAAGAATATCTAAATAAATAAATATTTCCATGTTTTCAAGATATTTTTATTTTTTGATAGTGGGAAGTAAAAAAATAATGTCGTACATTGTAGGTACAACTCTAACCGTGTCCTATCATATATATTTATGTGGACAAAACTATTTTGTTTACTCTTATCAATGTACCTACTGAGATAGTTGTATGAGGTGATCTACCTATAAGGTATCAAGATTTTTTATTTAAACGAAAAACTACAAGAGGTGCGACTATTTTTTAATGGGTTAGTAAGCGGGACACACGAAGTTTGATATTCTTTATTCCGGCTGAGGTAAGCCGAATTTCTGATCATTCTGATGTCGCGCAGTGCGCAGAGAGAGAGAAAGAGATGATTTAGCATAAAATTATGATTTGATTTATGTCTCCAGGAAAAGACAGTCCAAACTCCCATTAAAAAAAAAAATAAAGTTATGCATAACGTCTCGTTTGGATGGGTAGTGATAGATCTAAAAACATAGGCATATAAGGGGATTCGTTCATAGCATGTGCATGCTGAAAATAGCTGTTATCATAAGCTGGTGGAATTTCAGACAATCATTTCAGTTTTGAGTATTGCTAAGGCAAGTCACGTGAGAAGAAAGTTTTTGAAAATTTCAAAATACTTTACGCAGGTATGTCAAACGGGTCCAAAAGAAAGTATCAAATAATTTACAGCATATTTTATAACTGCTTAGTAAATAGTGATTTATTTCATGTTTTCAATAACTTACAAAATCAAAATTTAATTATTTGAACAATGTACCTTACAATGTACGAATGTAAACACAAAATGCATATTTTTATTGTGGTTCTTGACAACGGTTGCCATAGCTCCTAAAATAGCATTATTATACCTCTAGACTTGGAAGTTTTTTTTAGTAACTAACTGACTAACCATCGCGCCATTTCCCCGTAGTGGTAGGCAGAGAGGATAGAACGCCATACCACTCTGTCCTGACAGACTTCCTTTGCTTCCTCTACATTCATACACCTTCTCATGCACATACGCCGATTATTCCGACTTTTACATGTCCACTTTCAAGTACTTGTCGTACTTGGTCATGCCATGTCCTTCTCGGCCTTGCTCTAATTTCAACATCCAGGCACACTTGCATTTAAACTTCTTTTAGCCGTTCTTTCATCACTCATTCGCTCCACATGACCAAACCATCGTAAAAGCCCTTTCTTAATTTTGTCGATAATGCTTATCTCAGCCTTGCGCTCTGCTCTAATTTCAACATTTGTACACCTATCATACATAGAATAAGGTATTACGGCGATTTCCTACACTTATATCATACTAGGGGTTTAAATATTCACCGCATAAACACAACGCATTGTTTTTTGTTAATAATTTTCAATATAAATAAATAAATATTCTACTGTAAATGAATACTGCAGCACAGTTTTGCTCTGTGGGGTATTCATAATATAGGGGAAATGGTATTAGAAGCGGTTATGATTAGTTTGTTATAGTTTTAAACTTTGTCGATTTACTTATATTAATTTGGATGAAGGATTGATGCGAACGGTGACGTAACGGTGGGAGAATAATTTCGTAATCTCGCTCTACGGACAACCTTGCCAATTCTATAGAAAACATAATCCTTACCTTGGACTTCTGGGACGAAGGAGTTTTCTTGACAGTATGAGCAATCCAGTTCAGCAGATGTTTCCAGCACATGATCACAGATTGTTTAATCAACAAAGTTGCGGGTTGGTTGAATTATTATGCGGTTAGAGTTTAAACACGAATTAAATGCGAGCGGCGAGGATTTACAATAATTTTAAGAGCAAAAAAAATGCGCGCGGACTTTTCAGTAATCAACTAATACGGGAACTGGCGGGAGCCGTGGGCGGAAATGTAACAATAATTTTAAATCTACCCATGTGTAGAATAGACAAATGACGGATTTTTCCTTTTTCCTTATCTTTTTTACAAGTGACAAGTTAGTGACGGATTCTTTTCTAAATTATTTTAATATAACTAATAAATGTTAAATTAAACTAATAACAATAAAAATTAAATAAAACTACTACTTAATTTATTTATTATTTATTAATTACATTTCACATTTATTTTTCTATCTAGTGAGTCGGGGCCAGATCATTGGCATGGGTCTCTACTGATTGCCATCCCATTATTGTGATGATTAAATGTGTGAAATGTAATAAATAAATAATAAATAATAATAATCACAATAATGGGATGGCGACTCAATCAGTAGAGACCTATGCCAATGATCTGGCCCCGACTCACTACATAATCCGATATAATAATAATAAATGTCAAATTTACCTACCCTTTTTTCTGTTTCTTTCTAGCCCAGAGATAATTTTAATAAGGTGCCTCTATTATTATTATTATTATAGTAATTCCTCCAAGGGTGCCTCCAACCAATGATATTAATTTTCATAGATAAGCTATTTTCTTCAGTCCCTTGTCATATCCAGATTGAGACAATTGTCTCAATTTCAACTTGTTAAGAGAGGAAACAGAAATGATTAAAATGTATTAGATAGTGGAAGATAGATATACAGGGTGTAACAAAACTCGATGTACAAGCAGGAAACCAGTGAATCTACATCATATTTGGAGTCGATTTTGTAGAATATTTTTTTTTTATTTGACCCTTAGTTTTCGAGAAAATTGAGTACGAAGTTAATTTTTTTTGGTTTTTTTTTTGCAAATTGTTATCAAATATCATGTATTTAGTCAAATTTATTCTATTTATAAAGAAAACGAAATAAAAAAACGCGTTTTAATAAGAATTTGAGCAATTTTACTTAATCTCCCATATTTATGAAAACTTTTGTGAGAATTTTTTTTTTTTTTTTAAAGCTCAGATTAAAAAGTCATTACACAATCGTCTCCAAATACGATGTAGATTCACCAGTTTTCGGGTTGTACTAAGAGTTTTGTTACACTCTGTATTTCACTGTAAAATACAAATGGAACATAAAATTTTGACAGTTCTCTTTGAAATAGCTTGCTTAGTAAGTATTAACTTAACATGTCTCTGCTTCCAACTCCTAAACCTTCTCCATTATCATGGGGGGTGAGACAATATACCCAAAATGGGGTATTTGGGGTAAAAACTTTGAGAAACCTTACAATACAAAGATAATTAAGAGCATTCTCCATCACGTGACTCGCGCGCCGCTTCCCATACAAACGTAGTCCTTGATTTTCTCCCTGCAATTTAACATTAGAGCAATGATTTTTTCCCACATTTTAGATATTGACCAGATGCGTGTTTGCATCTTCTTATTTTTAAAATATTTTATTTGATAAAGGAGATAAATCAATTATTTAATAATTAGTATTAGAGTAATAAACGCAAGAAAGGAAAAAATAATTTAATTAACAGTCATTGCACAGAGTTAAAACACAAGTATATATAAAAAAATACTTCAAACCATAAATATAGGAACTTAACTTATACACATTTTACATCATACTTCTTAGATTACTGCTAAATGAGTGAATTTTTATATTCGAATACATTAAAAAATATAAACTAAATAATTTGGAAAACATTTTTTATCAAGGGAACTGATGCGATTGATGTTTTAGAATCAAAGTGGTAAGGACGCTGTGTTGGCATTTTTATATCCAAGAATATAAAAAATATCCCAAGTCGAAAACCGGTAATTTTAAAAATGATTTTTTTTAACACAAGTTTGTCTTTTTGCGAGTTGTAAAAGATTGATGACAACAGGGTCTCGTGGAGGGATCTAGCGATGTCCACATGCACTTCAATAAAGAATTTATTATACAATGGTATGGTATGGTTGTTAATGAACAAATCATGGGATTTTTTATATATAATCATATTTTTAATATTATTTGTGAAGCTAACATTGAATATTTAATATTATCTCCATAATTTTATTTGAGAGGAGAAGAACACTGAAATATCAAAATCAAAATATAACCAATTATTACATAAATTACTTTGTTTAAAACCACATTGTAATTTTGATCAAATTCAGTTTAGATTATTTTTGATACATAATATATTAATTTTCAATTCCATAATATTATATTATTTACATGGAAAAATATTTATATGGCGTAAGCGATTATTTTTTAATAACTAATATCAATGAATAAAGAAATAATAGTTTAATCGAGTGATTTTGTAATTAATTTTTGCAATTACCAACATTGTTTTGAAATAATATTAAATATTTATATTTAACATTAATGGTTAAACGTGTTTCGCCAGAGAAAGTTACTCAAAGTTAAAACAGAGTGATTCGTCAAGTATCGACACTAATAAAACATGCGAAGAAGTGATCCATAGAATATGAATGCGAATATTTGTATTCGCCGAATACAATAAAATGACTGAATATTCGCATTTGTCAAATTTGATCAAATTACCAAATAAATGTGTGATAAAAATAAAGAAAATAATTCAAAGGCATTGATGAAACACGTGAAAGCAAGGACGAAACACGTGGAAACATGGATGAAACATGTGTAAACATTTATGAAAACATGTGTAAACAAGAATGAAACATGTGCAAACATTACTGAAACAGGGAACACAATGTTTCGAGAGTAAAAAAAAATTTAAGTATGAGATCATTTGAATACAATGTGATTATACTAATTTATATTTAATATTTACTTTCCATTCATAACTATCAGATTTTCAATCTAAATTCTTTTAATCTTTTCTAAATCACTCGCTATGTTCAAACACAGTCTATATTGCTATATTCCACTAACATTCAGAAAATATTTTATTTATTATATTACGATATATTTATTAGCATTGAACAAACATTTCATGTCATAGAAAATTAGGGTTACCAAATAAATAGATTTAAAATTTAGACTTAAAAACACCTATTTATCCATAATTAACCCATCCGCATACTAATATTTTTAAATTATTGCGCTGAAGAAATGCATATTAAATTTTCCTACAAAGAGAGAAAAAAATTTCCCTACCCCATAATTTTTTTCTTGTATTGAGAACTTTACTGTATCTACAGTAAACCGCCATATCTTTGGCAGCTGATATTCCAATGGTTAATAATGCGGTGAGTTAACCTCGGAATTTTGTTAAGACTTTATCAATAAGCCTTTGCTGAGACGGGTAAAATTATGTAAAAGCATTAAGCAATTTAGGTCCGACATTTTTATAGTGAAAAATACAAGAAACCATGCATTTTTGTCCGAGTTTATCTTATTTATTGTTGGTTAACTGTGAAAGACTGATAAATTCGAAGAAATATGCATGTCAATAGTTTTCGTGCTAATTTTCAACTGAAGACTACCGGTTTCGTACATATTACTCTCCTAGATCAGGCTCGAGAGATCATCTAATAGGCAAGATTAGAGTTCACGATGATCGAAATTGCATGTTTTTCCACAGGGAAATTTTGTAAATCAGATTTCAGCAACAGAATAGAAAAGATATTACCGTCGAAGCACATAAAATATGGGCCACGTGATTTTGAACACATTCCAATCTCGATTATCCGAACGATAATTACCGTTTTAATGTTAAAACTCAACAGAAAAAATACTCAGATTTATGACAATGTATTTTTCCTACTTTTTTCATGAATCGATCTATTTTTTTCTGCCAAGTCACATGGCCCATATCTGATATTATGTAATGAACAGTTACGTTAATTTTTTTTTTAAATACAGTAAAATCATGTTCATTCACAAACTGTTGCTATTTCTTTATTTAAATACAAATACATCAAGTCAGACAGATCGTATCGAAACGAACTGATGAAACTGCTAAAAGCTATAGTGGACTGACTAAATTCAAGCCAAATTGATGATTTGATCAGTTGGAAATGATGGGGCGTAGCTTTAATGCTTTGCAAATGAGTTTCTAACAAATTTCCTGCATCTGTAAGATCATTTTATGCATTGCATAGCAATTGAAAATATTTGCTAAGGCTAATACGTAATAAAAATTAAACCTCCATAATATACAATTGGAAATCACAGAATTTTTTACAGTACAATAAAAATATTATTTTTTATTAGTCAATGTTGATTTTTCTACCTCTGAGGGTATACACGCCTAACAATAATAATGATTACTCGCCTATTTGACACAACATTTACATACGTTCACATTAATCTCTTATACATATTATGTTCAGAGGTATTGCAATCCACGCGTATTTATATATTTTTTCAACAAAATTAATGGGTATACATCATTCTTGGTACATTATCGCATAGACAATCCATTTTTTTTAAATTTAATTAATTACATTTTTATAAAATGAGCAGGCAGTTAGTAAAATTACAGTGTATAACATTGAAATGTTAAAAATCATTTTATTTACAAATCAAACACCATTATTTTGTCGCCGTGGCGGTGAAGAGAGCTAAGCCACACATGTATTGTTTTGAGAAAATGAACAAGCATTGATTTATAATACACTTAGATTTGAACTGAACCCAAAAAATGAATGACACTCAACTCCGTCAAAACCTCCGACTCCGCCAGACGCGTATTCAGTATTTCTTTAACCGCCGGCAGAGCCGGACGTTCAGAAAACATTCCGAAATGCCTTCCTGTGTAGTATAACGGTGTAAAAACCGTACGGATAAAATTAAGAAAAAAGATGGTGTTACTTTCCACATGTAAGTGTTTATTTATATTTGTTTACATAGCCTAAAATAATTATTATTCAAAGAAAGTTTTTTCTTTCTTAAATAATAGCAAACAGCCCACGAAACAGACGGGGTCCACAAGAAAAAAAAGTCATTTTAAATGCATGGTAAAATTTATGAACGCTCCTCGTAAGGAACGGGTTAGTATTGTATACTGTTACTGTAACCCTATATTTAGCCCATACCTTTTGCGGTGTGTGGGCGAATGCTTGCCGGCAGTCGAAGGGCTCTGATAGGTTGGCCCCGTGTAAAGAGTATTGAGGTGCAGAATTTTCGTGTCATTACTTTTTCTAAATAATTTATTCTGCAAGGCAGATCTAAATGTATTATATATCAATGTGAACAAGGAAGTTTAAAGAAACATCAAAATTGTATGGAGAGTTTAGCAAAATTCAGTATTGTAACGATGTAATATCACTTAGCTCTCTTCACTATTATAAAGTTTACAGTTTTCTGACAAACAAAATGTAGAAATATAATTATTTCATACACTTTTCATACACGAAATAAAGGTCGTTTAATTAAAATTACGTATTCTATTTTATATTATGGCAGTGATGCACAAAAGTTCAATTTGCTGAAATTATTTGCAGAATTAAACATTGAGAAAATAGTAAAATATAAAGATTTAGCAAAATAGTTAAATCAAGTGCTTTTGACAGAAGCAGCATTGCATTATATTGTAATATTTAGAAACCCTACAAATCATTAATTTAATACTGTTTTTTAGTTTTAAATCTTTATAACATCATGGTTTTAGTAAAACAACCCCACCACGTCAGCTAAATTATGCAAATAATTGATGACTATAATTTTAGATATTCAAGATGGCGTTGATCGTCGGTTGAATGCCAAATCTGCAAATCGTCCATTTGAGATGCTTGAGTTGAGAAATTGGAATTACAGACTTATTTAACATAACAATCTGCTATTTAAATAATAATTTAAACAGGTTTACGATACTACTTTTAAGCTTATAACCTTCATATTATAAAACTGCATTTTTGCAAATTCGCTCCTTTGGCGTTGTAACGACGATATAAAACATGACAAAAAGTTCTACTCAGAACTAAAATCAAGCATATCTTTAATTCAATCTGATAAGTATGTTATCTAAATTTTTAAAAATATGTAAAGCGGATTTCAACATTTATCAAATTGGGCAAAAAAGGTGAGCACTTAACAACTATAAAAATAAGTCGGTAGAAAGTTGTCTGTGTCTCTTTTTCTGTAAAAACTTCTGTTAACCTACAGAGTTTCTAAAAATTACAATTTATTATTTTAAAAATTTGACTCTTCCAATCCTGTTAGATTTCATCAAAATTTGAAGACATTTTTACATAAAATATTTCACGACAAATTCCAGTAATCACAATATTTTCAAGTTAAAAAATAATTGATAATTTTACAATAAATAAGATATATTATAATACATTAGTTTTTATAACATTTTATATTAAGTATATGTTTTTAATATGGTGCATTTATAAGCAACAGTGAATAGGGGTAAGAAATAATATTTTACATACAAGTCCAGGCATTTTGCTTTTTTTTCTGGAGTAGATTGTGATCGCCTTCTATTTTAAATAATTAAGTACAAGCCAAGTGCTTTTTTAAATTCATTCTCAACATGTGAAGCGTACTAGCTATTTTGCAATTGCAACCCTAACAAAAAATAAATTAAATACATGCTTTCGAATACTAAATTTGTATTTTACTTAAGTTTGATTTTTGTTGAAAAAAAAAACTGAGTAAAAATTTAAAAAAACAAAACAATTTAGAAGCTTGATTTTGCAATATTTTCTGCGAGTAACACCTTATTTTATACTCCCGAAATGCTTTATTATATTTTTTTAACGTTGGAAGAATACGAAATTTGGTATCAATATTAGGAAGATACTAGACATGACAGTTTTTCTTTAATAAAAAGCTATGTACTAAAAAGACAGTCAATGAAAAAACCTAAAAACCAAATCTACAACGTTTTAAAAAATACGTTTTTGTACATGCTTTCAGTAATATTAATGTTGGCCGATTAGAAAATTAAAGTAATACCAAATCCATCACACCAATAAAGCAGAATCTACGATTCCAGTTAAAGGTGAATCTATCAAATACAACATCACATGGGAATTATATTTTATAGAAGCCGCATCATAATCATTTACTTCCAGAAGAAAAGCAATCCTCATTTTTTCTTCTTCACCATTTTCTCCGCGTACACGAGTACACTGTTACCCTGTTGTCCGTCCGACGAAGCTTCCGATTTCGCAACTTCCGCTGGACTCTTCGAATCCGGTTTCGAAGATCCCGGCTTCGACGTCTCCGCGGCGGTAGTTTTAGACTTCGAAATGCCGACCGTCGGATCCGATTTTCTTTCGTCCGTGGTTTTAACTGGTTTTAAACACACGTCACTAGATTTAGTATCACTGCACAATGTTTTAGGAGTGTTGGTATCTGTTTTAGACGCACTTTCGCCACTTTTGCCTGAAGTTTTTACATCACTTTCCGGTTTTTTGCTGTCTTTATTTATTCCATCACCACTGTGCTTTTTACCTGGGCTTTCTACTTTGAGATTCTTTTCTACGACATTCAAAACCACACTTTTTTGCCCCTTTTCTTGCGTCTCAACTTTCTTAGAATAATCTTCTTTACTAACTTTGCTCAAATTTGTTTCAGATTTTTCAGGTTTTTGGATACTTGTTCCTTTCTGATTTCCAGCAGTGGCTTTTGTACCACTAGTTTCAGTCTTAATGACGGCCGCATACGTTTTAGGAGGACTTTGATCTGTTTTGAAAGGATCGCAAGGCTTTTTATCACTACCATCATAGCTAGATTTATAATCACTCTTAGATCCTGACGTATCTTTCTTGGCGGATTGTCCCGAATCTTTATTTGTATGTTTGTTTGATCCGGCGTCATCTTTGGGTGAGGTCTGTATCTTGATATCACTGTGCTGAGAATCTGCTTTACCTTTGAAGAATTTCTGTTGACTTTCGCTGTGGCCCTTGGGAGATTTACAGTACTGATTGCTTTCTTGCACTGACTTTAAGTTTAAACTTTCCAACTTAGAAGTGATTTGTTCGACTAAAGACGGAGACCTCGGCAGCTCGTGCTTTTTACTTGATTCGGGAGTTTTTTGGAATGTTTGTTGTTGATCTTTTTTGCTCGGACTACGTTCTGAATTATCTTTGGGACAACTATCTGATAAATTCAGGGGTTTGATATCTTTACTGGATAACTTTTTAGGTTCCTCCGATTTAGAACAGCCCTGTTCGGCGTTTTGCTTGATCGCTTTCGACGAGTGTTTGGTACAGTCAGATTTTAAAATTCCGGGGTTGTTTGCTTGTATGTTTTCCAGAATGATTCTTTCGACAAAGGAGTTGTCGTTGAAAGAACTGTCTGATATATCCCAGAATACTGGATAAATCCGACGTACCCGTTGTGTTGAAGTCGCTCGACAAATCTATAATAGTCTCTGAAGTTTGAGTTGTATTTAGCGAAGAGTTGAGAGAATCGAATGTGTCATCTAAACAAGTGTATTGAGAGACATTTTTATCATGTTTATTGTCTCTTAGGATGGGCACGCCCTTAGGATCAAGCATCAGAAGTTGTTTTTCAGCTTCTACAATTTTTTGTTCTATAGTTTTATCATCTATGATAGCCGCGGCCGTATTCGTCGGGGAATCTTTTTCCTCAGCAATTCTGGGCAACAATTCTCCCGGAGCGGCTAAGCTTAGCGAAAGTCTCGCTTGGTTGCCATCGGAGTTAGAATGGCTAGATTGGGTTCCGTCTTCCGAGTTGGCATTGTTACTTTGGGTATCGGAATTCTGCTGTCTCTGCGAGGGTTTTTGCTGAGGGATTACCACAGCGAAGCTAGAGTTGGTGGAAGGTCCGAGGGTGTGTTGGACGGAGCCGCTGAAGTGGTGCTTCCCTGCATCAGAGGGTTCCGGGGCCCTCTCCGTGTTGCTGCCCGGGCCAGCCGCCTGGGGGGCGGCGGAGGCCAGAGGTCTCCACAGGGCGGAGCCCCCCTTGCCCCGAGAATGTACCGGATTTGTGTTAGCCGCTTGAGCGCAGCACAGAGGAGAAATAAGAGCGCACTTGCTCTCTGCTGAGCGCGGATGAAGCCTACAAAAATAAACAGGTATTAAACTACTTTGTTTTCTTTATAACCCTAAGTCCTATCAGATATGTGTACTTTAAAGTTCCTTTGTGAACGGTGATGTAAGAGGGCATTACACTAGCCCTCTAAGTTTTTATTAAATAGCAATGATTTTTTATTTTTTTTGTTGATATTGAATTATTTAATATTTAAATGATGATCGAGTTAGTTGGATGTTTTAGCACAGCAATGGAGTGCTAGTAGAAAATAATGAAGAATTTATTTGTTTTATTATTCTGCAAATAAACAGAACATTCACATAAGTGTAAATGCTCCAGTCATATAATTATAATTAAAATCTGCACTCTAGTACACATCAGATATAAATGATTGTGACAAGATGCGACAAGAGAACTACTTCTATAATTATATTTAACATGTATCACAACATTTATAATGCAGTCTAATCAATCTCAAACATTTACGCTAATCAAAAATTACAACGTGGAGTACTGTATGCAACAACTTTTCTACAATAACATTGTTTTTTCAACAGACATGTGTCTTTGATAATACAGTTGGTTTAAACCGATTTTCAAAAGGTGTGAGTATCCTTGACTTTTAGACCAGGCACACTCGCATCATAGATTCTTTCAGCCGTCGCTTCATGACAGAAACATACTTTCTTTATTTAACCAGTTAATGTTTTGGAACAAGCTCATGTGTTGCGACTTGTTTGCAATAACATAAGATAAACCAGTTGCCAATCAACACAAGTAGAGGTTCACTAATCGTGTGTTTTAAAAT
>JAGVSP010003008.1:0-26504 GCA_022494985.1 Micrasema minimum | reverse complement strand
TCGTGTTCACTTTATATGAATATACCAGATATTACTCACATAAGGTTAAAAAGGATATTACTTCTACTACTACTTTCCCTTGTCTGCACCCAATGGTGCATTGGACACTGCATTGGTACACCAAGTGCAGTTTATCTTGGTCTTTTTTATATTACATGAAGGTGAGATGATCAGTCTTACGCTACAGCACCAGTCCAAGGTCTCATAAATGAAATATTTAAAAATAATATATTAATAATAAAAAAAATAAATAAAATGATGTTAGTGAATTCCTATTAAATGTGTTAAGATAATACTTTGTGGTAATTTAATATCTACCCTTATTTATCTTAGTTAGGAAAATAAGCACGTTAGGTCTGAATACTTCAACAGGGTGGACATTGCATGCCATACCGTAGAGTAATTGCTCAGTTGTCTATTTACATAAGAATGTACATACTGTATTATGTATGTAGCTGTCAAACGGAATTCTGACTGAAGAATAGAACCTCCTCTTTAATGACTTCATAAAATTGAGGAATCTACATCCTACTTCAGTCCATTTAATCTTAGTAAGGATAATTTCATCTAAGTTACGTCGTGTGGTCATGAAGTTTTTTTACAAGATATAGATAACATGGGCTCAAAATAGCAGACTTCTGAGTTTTGAGAATAGGTGTCTTAGAAGAATTTTAGGTGTGCGGTGGTTTGACTTGGTAAGGAACACAGAGGTGAGGCAGCGGACACAGCAACCCTTGGTATCTTCTGTCATCTGGCGAAGGCGTTTCGGCTGGCTAGGCCATATACTACGTATGCATCCCGAGAGCCTTAACCATGCTTGCCTATTTTACAAGGCATCAGGTTCTCGGCGTCCTGGTCGTCCACTGTGACGATTCGTCGGCAGTTTGCGTCAGAGCTGCGGGACGTGGACTTGACTTGGGAGGATGCACGGGAGCTGGCGGCCGATCGCTTGGCCTGGAGGCAGTTTGTGGATGTCCATATGCTCCACATAGGGAGCGGATATGGTATGATGATGATGATGATAGATAACTTATTTCATATGTGATTGGACTGGCGCTGAAGCGTAAGACTGATCATCTTGTCTTCATATAACCAATTATTAAAATTCTTTGCACTTGGTGTACCAATACAGTGCCCTATGCACCATTGGGTGCGGATAAGGGAGAGTAGTAGTAGTATAGATAACATAATATGCACTTTTATAAAATTTAATTATTGAAATGATGAGCTATTTTAAAAAATATGAAAAAACCGTAAAAAGAAATGAAATAAGTTGCAATCGAGTAAGATTCGAATCTAGGTATTATAATCCAGAGTCCGCGATTTTTACCACAATATCACAACCCGTTAAATTCGAATAAATATGATCTTTTGGTAATTTCTGTTTGTGGGGTGTGAGATTCGAACCTAGATTTTCCAATTCGATGACCGTATTATTAAAAATTTAAAAATTTAAAAAAACATAATTTTAACATGTAACATGCAGCATAATATATAATTTATTTGCCAATGTTTCAGAATATCAAGCGCTTTTGAACCTACTTAAAAAGGATTATTCAGTAACAAAAAGTATGAAAACTAAACGCGCAGGAATTGCCATTTCAATTCAACCAATGATCGCAATAACGTTTCCTTACATTTGTAAAAAACCAAAGTCGAAAAAAATATTTAGATCAGAGTTAAGCACCTCAAAAGGATTTCTGTCGTATAATGTGTTACCGAACTTTAAAGCTCTGCTCTGGTTTGCAATAAACTTCACAAACATGACATTGCGTTCCATAAAAGGCAGAGAGCTTATTTATGGTCATCACATTTTCACGTGCAACTTCTGTTTACGAACAGCAGAGTGATTGTTTTCAACTATAAAGCAATATTTCAAAGCACTGTGAAGTTTTAGACAATAATTAGTAAATACTGAAAATTATTCCCAAGCTTGGATGAATAAAATCAAATATTTAAACACCAACTTGAGCTTCACAGATTACCTACCATGTAGATTTCAGTGTTAAGCTTGCAATTATGAACTTAACAGAGATTTTGATACTTGGAGTCTTTTTGTTGCATAATCCCTGCACCAACAGTTACTATGTTGCTGAAATTTTTTAAGCTAACAAAGACGAAAAATATTTTACGTCGTACAAATGTATGAAAGAAAGTAGAATTATTGAGATTTGTGAACTAATGCTAGACATATTCCCATATACACACACGTCCCACAAACATTAATAAGCCTTCTACTTTGTTTATTTCTGGATGATTTATAAAGTGCTATTTATGCGAGAAATCGCCTCAAAAGCGCTGTACAGTAAAGAGACTATATATTAGGTCCTTACATATGAAATTGGCGTTTTGTATGGGAGGAACATAAAGTTGATTTTTTAAAAATATTATATATTTATTTAATCAAAGTATGTACCATTGCTATCTATGTACTTTTGCCATCTCATGGTAGTTCATCATCGATCCCTTTACTAAAAAAAACATTCGGACGGGAATCAATAAAATCTTTGAAGTCGGTTTGGACTGCCCCATCGGAGTTGAATTTTTTCCCTTGCAAGAAGTTATCCAAATTTCGAAAAAAATAGTAATCTGTTGGGGCAAGGTCCGGAAAGTACGGTGGATGTCTTAGACATTCCAATTGAAGCTCTTCTAATTTGTAATATTATATTTTAAAAAAATCAACTTTATGTTCCTCCCAAACAAAACGCCAATTTCATATGTAAGGACCTAATTCAAGCTTTTTCACCTTCCCAATTTGCTTCAAGCGGATTAAAACAGTTTTATCACTAACACCGCAGCCTGCAACTAACTCGGACGTGGTTTGCGATGAATCCGCTTCCACAATAGCCTTCAATTCTTCATTATCAACTTTGGTCTCCGGCCGTCCACGGGGCTTGTTCTGCAGGTCGAAATTTCCAGAACGAAAACGTTGGAACCAAAAACGCACTGTGTTTTCTTTTGCGGCACCGTCGCCATACACATCATTAATCCTTCGAGCCGTTTCTGCAGCACTGGTGCCACGGTGGAACTCGTACTCGTAAATAACGCGTTATTTCAAGTTTTCCATTTTGTAAACTGAGTGACGCAAAGAAAAAAACAATTGAGGAAAAAACAAATGAACTATAATTTTCGAAACACAAATACTTGAGTAAATAGCTGTATTAATTTGAATTTGAATTCCTAACCAAAGAGAAGATATTTGAGATCAAAGTTGCCAGTACGGCAAAACGCCAATTTCATATGTAAGGACCTAATATTAATAGTCTTGTAAATATAATATTGTATAAATATATATATATCAATAATTCAGTTAACCATTACGAATATTAAGTATACAAGATAGGTAGGCACAAACATTATTTTATTGTTATTACATTTTTAGCTATTGTACATTGTTAGAATAAGTATTTGAATTTGATACAGTTTTAATATGCAAAATAGATTTATCGATGAGAATTTTTTTATTATTAAGTAAATATACAGATAACACATACAAATAGACATTATAGGTTTATAATGTCTATTTGGGTGGATTTGACCCTAATTGCATCCCAAAGGAGGTTAACATGCTGGTGGCTGCAGATTGTGTCAATTTCAACTAAAACTAGACTTATGTAGGTCTCGGGAGAGATTTAACTAATTTATTGAATTATTGGTTCATGTGCCGTGGTTGTTAACTCATTAAATAAAACCAAGGAATATAGAAGTGTAAGTAATAGCCCTAAGAATAAATGCTATATGAAAACATAAAATTTAAAAAAATCTTTTTGCTTTTTATTTCTGTCCTTGTTATTTTTACTTGTCTTTTTTGAAAGTTTATGTAAATTTAATGTTTATAATGGATTTGGTCTGTAAATAAATAAATAAGATGTACAATGCTATTTGGGTGCCTATCGCAACCACTTTGATAATAGTTCTAACAAAATACTCCTATTATCTACCAGCTCCCAGTAGAAGCCATCATAAACACCATATTATGCTTACGCTGTATCCTCTTACATTGTAGGCTTTTTCAACATCCTTGTAAAAAATTAGATTAAACAATCAAATTAATTTAGCTTTTTAAACAGTGTAAATTCAAAACAGTACATTTTTTAATAAACAGTTGGATTTCAATATCAGTTCTATCTACTATTTTTATAAACGTTTTAAACGAAAAAAAAAAATAATTAAAAATACTTTTGTATATAATTTGCATTATGGTGGTTTTGGTTTATTTTATTACTCGTATTTGAAATGAAAACTTTGCGAATTGATGAATAAATCTCGTCGATATCATTTAAATTGAAAGCTTTAAAATATCCGTTCAAAATAATATTTCACCAAGGAATATCAAAGTATTAACAAGTTTATTTAAAACTGTTAATTGAAAGGATAAAATATGCAGCGAATGTTATTACAGATTAACCAAAACCAATTAAAATATTGAGTGGGCTTCATCATTGCTTCAACCGAGCGATAGTAATTAATAATTTAGCGGTATTTAAAATTTTATGGAAATATATTAAATCTAACATTTATCATACCCAAAGCGGATTCGAATTTGATATAAGTTTCCATAGATATACAAATGAATGAAACCGTTTAATTTTTAAACGAAGTCAATCTCTTTCGCTTATTCGTACCAAATCGCACTACCAAGTAGTAAGTACCTACAGTGTAATGTTACTTGGTAAGATACCCTGTCTTACGTTTCAGGGCCAGCTCAAGGTGCCATTAAACGTGGTCATATGAAACTTAAATTTTACACAATAAATTAAGGATGACGACAAAATATTTTTTAAATTCCATCGGAAACTGATTGACCGGATTTTATAAATTTACAATGGTAACTTTAGCCTGAATAGGTGATGGTGATTACTTTTAAGCCACTGAGCGGACAAAACATCCTTTATATGAATATTTTATGATACTTTTACCTTAGTTAAAACAATGTTGTTAATTGTATCATTATCGGTCATCTGTCTGTATTATAATTTCTTTTTTTTGTTGTAAAAAAAATGTTTATTAAAATAACACACAACATTTTGGGCGTGTTCAAATACTTGTACACAAGTCATCTGCAGGCGATTACTAGTAATTATAATTGTACACAAATCTGGATTTTATCCCAAGACGGGAGTAGCTTTGCTAATAAATACTTAACTTCAATATCAATGCATAGATGGAGCTATAAACGCGCTGGTGAATGGTTTTCCATTCTTAACACAAATACAAAATAAAAAATGTTACCTGGTGGGAATGGGGAATGTTGTAGTACATAAAGTGGCCACTTAACCCAGCCAATGACAGGTCATAAGCCCCGTAAACGCTCGAATATTCATATTCCTGAATTTGAAAGAATTCTACCTCATCTCTGTAGGGATATAAAATGAAATATATAATAACATAGTTCATGGCAAGTCTCAAAATCAGATTTAAAAGCAGGCTTGATACCAATATCGTCATTATAACAAAGTTTTAATATCATGTTCTGTAATGTATGTCTTTTATCTTACATTTTACGGAATTAATATTTACTTTATTAAGTCGGTAAAGTTAGTATAAACACTGAAAAGAGATTTTAAACTCAGGCATACTTATTTTTAGCTGATTTATAAGGTTATATTAAGCCTTTATGGAAGTGCACTGAAAGACTTGTAATCTAAAATAACCTAAAAGTCTCCACGAGATACTCGGCTATTTAGGATAGGCACTGAAAGGCTTTTCAGGAGTTCCTTTCAGGCCACAAATACGGTGAAACCTGAAACACATTTAAACCCGGGAATTTAGGGCAGATAAATATTTTTCACAATAGAAATTCTTGTCATCGTCGGTTTAATAATTCATTTCGAGAACATTTTAAGTAAGCGATACACTAACCACACCAAGTATTTCAAATAACTTAAAAGGGTCCATTAAGAGACTAAAAAATTAAATGTTAACTTTTTGTACTTACCAGCTGATAAAGTTATAATTAATTATGTTGGCCTCTGTGGCGTAACCGTTAGGACGTAAGACTTACTATACGGAGATCACAAAAACTGAGAGATCGTAGCTCTGACGTAAACTGTCCATAGATTATCAACGGTGGATGGGCGTCCAGAATAATTTTGTGTACACAAGTGTGAATGTTTTTTGTCAAAAACTAATAAATTAATTACCTTTTTTTTAACCTGAAAAATATTACTTGGGTGTATTTTTTTTCTAAAAAGTTTAGGACATGTAATAACTTATACAATATTAAAAAAATATTATTATTATTTTAATTACATATACAAAAATGTTTTCTTTACTAGGACATATTTTTGCCAGCTAGTTTTCCAAACGCCGCACTGTACAAGAATATGAGATCTTTTGTCTTCCTTTCTGAGAAGAATGTCAATAGAAAACACAAACAATGCTCTCATAGACACGAATGTTTACAATGAAAATGTGTGCAAAAGTTTTTTCTTTATTCAAACATCCAACAAAAAAGCAATCCGGTAAAAAAACGGTCTAGTGGTTTTGTACGGAAACATTTTTAACAATATACACCGTGTCCCACGACGAGACCGCGAAACTCCAGAGGGTGATTATTCATGATATTCTGAGAAAAAAAATTTTTTGAAAAAAATCTGAGTTTTTCAAAAAACTCAATTCTAATTTCTTAAAAAAAAAAAAAAAAAATGAAAAAGGCTCACACCACGTGACCTCCACCAATAAGCGCGAAGCGAAGCGCGTCCCTATTGGACCGCGAACCAATAAGATCGCGTAGTGATCTCGTATCAATACGTACTTGGTACCTACTTGCACTTGGTGCCTACTTGCCTAGTAACATCGCTATTTCCGTACAAGGCAAGGCGTACGGTGACCAGAGTGGATCCCCACTCCTCCCCGCCCACCGCCACCCCGCCACCGCTAGCATTTCAAACAGAAGCCTGTATTACACTAGTCGCTTTTTATTAATACTTTTTTAAAATTAATTATTAAAAATGCCCGGATCAAAAAAAATTGTAAGGATTTTTTTCTCATCCTCCGGAGTTTCGCGGTCTCATCGTGGGACACGGTGTATAAAAACTGGGGTTCAACAAGATTTATATTTTTGCCATAAATCTTTCAAGGAATCAAAGTTCGTAGATTTCACTGCCTTTAGGATATAGAAAATGCTTTTCTGGGGTATTATGCCGTGTTTTGGGCTTTTTGTTGCAGACGCGATGTATCGAAGCACATTGCAGTCTTCAATTTCTGGTTTAACGTGTGATCAAGTGCGAGGAGTTTGTACCGTGTCGCAGTCGGGCTTTGTATATGTGATTTTTCTAGTACTTCCCATCTGTATATGTCGGAATTTCGTTTTGAGTTTTGGCATACAGAACGTGGCCCATATTATACCACTTGTACCGTCTTCTTTAATGAAATCTATAATTTATTTTTTTATAAGGAAATCTCCCAAACTTGGCAGATTGTATTGTTGGGTAACTTGTACAAAGTTGTATGTGGTTATGCACGTTTACTATATTTAGACGAGTCTACATATGTTCGAGATCATTTCAAACAAAACTTTAGTTAACTTTTGTATTCAAATTGTTTCATGAAACAACGATGCTGTTTGCTTTTCTCTTAAAACACAACCGAGAGAAAATGTTAATTAAAAAAGTTTCTTCTGTGTATTGTTAGAGAAGAAGCTTAAGAGAACATTTATAAAACACTTTCAAACTTTTTGTAAACATTTAGACATTCAAATTTACCTTGGTTCAAACTATTTTATTGAGATTATAAATCAAGTTGTTACGATTTTTGAATAATTTATTCAAATTATTACGCCTTTCAGCGATAAAACAGAAGTTAAATAATAAAAATCACATTTTTGGCATAAATAATTTAATCCGCACATGTAGATATCTCATTCGTGCTCAAAACGTTTTATTTTATTTTAATTCTTTGGTAAATTTATGTTACCTACCCGCTTTTTATCTATTTATTTCCTTAAATTAAAAACAACTGAGTTTAATTTGTCAAGGAATGGAGTCCAGAAAAAAAAAAATATAAACGAAGATATTAGAAACTATACAAGATTTAATAAGTTATATAGTGAAGATAAGTTATAATCTTCGATTGATAGTGAAAACTAATGAAACCATTAGCTTTTCTCCAAGTTTATGTATTTTTTAGGTTCACGATTAAAATACAAGATAAACCCTAAGAAAATCCATGGTTTCGTGTGTTTTCACCATAAATTTACTGTCGAACAATGAATGCTAAATGCGGATATATATTACCCATCCAAACGAGGTGAAATGATGACGATTCTTGCAAGAAACGTCATACATTGGATAAATAATGAGTTCCTTTAATGGCTTCTTCCTTAAACTTGTCAAGACATTTTGTTTCTCAAAAGTGAAACGTTTCGCAGTTAGAAGGAGCCGCTTACAGTCGCATTAAGCTTTATCGCCACAGGTAGAGTATTTCGCGCCCATTGTATGAAAAGCCGTCATATTTGTAAGGAAACTGCTATATGGCCTCGTGGCAAATTCCAAAGACATGAAATGGTGATACGAACAATGAAACGTGCTATTTGCAAGCGTGAGAGAGAAATTACGACGATTTCTTTAGATGCTGTTCATAGGAAACACAATGTTGAAATTCATTTTTTAACAGAATTAATAATAATGAAAAAAATTATCTGTGAATCGGATTTTATTGAAATACTTACATATTAAAGAGAGCCAAATAATCAAGAGATGGGCCAACCTAACTGTTACATCATATCTGTTCTTCAAGATCAAAATAAAAAGCAATTACAAATACCTTTAAGAGAACTTTAGAATATTTAATTCCAAAATTTTTTAATATATTGCCATATGAATTTAATCGTGTAACAAAGCTAATAAAATTATTTTTATTTTAAGGAAGTGGTTGAAAGATAGAACTTCTTTATATTGATGCACCACAATTTATAATATATTTATTCACCATATGCATTTTTAGTATATATCTATTCCTTTTATGTATATTTTGTAAACTTTTTGATTATTTTGTTGTATTTCTATGATAAATTTACATATTTGCTATTGGCTCCCGATGACAAACGGCAAAATTGCGGTTTATCGGGACGGCATTATTTTTTGTTTTAAAATGTTATGTTTTATTTTCTCAATAAGAACTTAATAAAAAAAATAAAATTAAAAAAAACCTTGATTTTTGATATTAAAAAAATATACAAGTTCTTAGAAATTTGATGAAACGACTAAGTGCAACTATTAATTTTAACATTTATAGGTCACAGTGTACCCAAATACATAAATAAATCTTATATTGACACAATACTGAACACACACGGCAAATATTATCAAAATCATATCTAAGAACCTCTATCTAACAGAGCTTGATATATGACATCCGGTTAGCAAACAGGAAATTGAAGTTCTTGGGTGATTATCTGGCTTGTCATGGCAAGGCTTTATCAATATAAGGTACATGTGAGTCGGAGTAATAACACATCATGTGTACACAGATACATGACGCTTCGGTCTGTTAATTACTATTGATCTAAACACGAATAAGATACGTGAGTAAGTAAGAGAGCTTTCATTTACAAAGTTTGTGGTTGGTAAGATCCTTAAACTAATCATCTTGCCTTCATAAATTATCAAGTATATTGATCATTTTTATTACATGAAGGCAGATGATTGGTTTTGCGTTTCAGAATCAGTCCAATGTGTAATGTGAAATATCACATTGAAATAATCTAATATTGACCACATCGGAAATCGAGCCCGCAACCTCATGCATGGCAGTTTAACGCGCTATCACTACACCATGAGGCGTACAAATATATATATTTATATATATATGTGTATCCACTGTCTTTGATGTATAAGAAGTTAGAAAGTGATAAAGTCAGTTTTTTTTTCTCTTTGCTTTCCTGCAATATGAATTTCTCTGCCAAATTATGTCTTCAGATTAGGCAATCAATTATACTCTGTAATGTGAACTTAATTTGCAATTTATAGAGTCTGTATTTTGGGCATTAATGATTAATAGCTTAGGATTAAGTCTTCGGATAAATTCACGCGCTTGTTAATTAGTTAATTACATACTTTGAGAATCTGATATCGCTAGTTGAATTACCCCCATGAAACGAATGACGGTTTAACTAGATGCAAAAACTTTGGTAAATACGTACAACATAATATATTTATTATATTAATGTATATTTGTGTAAAACTATAATTGGTTCTCATGCTAAATTTTGTATTTTTGAATACTCCTTTTATGTATTTAAACTGTTGTTTTTCCTAGAAATAAAATGTATACATTACTTCCATCGAACATTACACATTACATGTAATATAATATATTATGCAACATTTAAAATGTCCATAAATATACTACGCAAAACCTTTATTATGAATCATCATAATCACATTAGCCCTTGAAGGTCCACTGCTGGACATAGGCCTCCCCCTATCGTCCCCATCCACCGTCTTCCGGCAAACTTTTTGATATCATCTACCCATCTTATCGGTAGATGTCTCTTCCTCTAAATGGCTACTAATATGTTTAGAACAAAGAAAAAAATTACATTTCATGTTTTCGAACCAAATTACATATTTGCAGAGTTTGTCACTTGGGAATGTATTCCACAAATTAGTGTCAAGCCAAGTAATATCTTTCTCCGAATGTCAATACCCCAAGTAAATAAGTAATAAGGCTTCCAGACTTCAGACAGGTTAATGCTGGAATTTACATTCTGGTTCGTTCTATGGTCCCCGTGGATTTACATGTTCTGCCCTTCTCCTGTATAGTGTATATATATTAACCAATACCCAGGATCAAACAGGATGTGTCCTCTGCGTATCTCTATCCTCCCAAGCCATGACACGGGGTAATGTATTTAGATATGCAAACTGTACCAAAGATCCTGGGATGAATATTATTATCCCTGTCAGAACAAATAAATTATCTATACAAGGCTTAATCGTTTATCAAATACATTGAGGGTCTATTTGAAAAACACTTTATATCTAAAATAAAACAACCTAAAACAAAATGCTTTGGGTAATTAATATTTTATATATTAATGAACTACACTGGTAAATAAGATATTATAAGCAAACAGAAACTAGAGGACACATTTTTTTATAATAATTTTTTTTAAACATATGAAGTATTATTTTATTTGGTCTTTTTCACCTTTAAGTATTGATATAATAGTGGATTCCCTTTCACGCATAAAAAAAAAAAAAACTTTTTTTTTTCAATTTGAAGACTTTTTACTGTGAATGCCTATTAAATAATTACAACTTCTATAACCTAGACGACCTTCTAGACAATTAGAACCTATAAAAACAGTATAAACAGAGCAAAATAACTGTTTTTTCGTTGCCTAAATTAATTGTACATTTTAGCGCTTAATTTAAATTAAGGATTCTAATCCAAAGTTCACGAAGCCAGAGCTTGGCTTATCAAAGGTAGAAACATTGAAATAGTTCTATGGGTTGAAACATTGAAATTTTGTTTCAATAATCGTGGAATCATTTTTCAATTGATAAATTGAAAGGGGAATTCATATTGTACATTAAAATGAAAATTGTCAGGAAACTCTGCCAAGAAACCAATTTACGAAGAATTCAAAACGGCTCCCAGTATTATTTACTCTGAAGAAATATCAAATTTCAATAGGGAAATTGAGATGAAATGAATTAGGATTGAAGATGATTCAATAAACTTTGTATCCGGAGAAATAAAGCGAAAATCTTTTGGCGTTTTTGTTAAATGTTATTTTCTTAAATGAAAGAAAATTACAAATAATACTTGTATTGTCTATTTTACGAAATTTACAAATACGTGCTTCATGTTTATGAATAATTTAATTTTGGTATGTATATGATATTTTTACGTTAATAAATTAATAGCAGATCAGATATTTTATAAATAAACTACGGGGAAATTAATATTTTATAATGATATTGCACGTGATCGATAATAATAAAAAAAGCATAAATATAGGAAAACACTTGTATTTTAATTAAAACACAACTAGTTCTACATAGGTTTTTTATTATAAAAACACTTGACGCGTTTCGTCTTATGAGGACATTATCAAAAAACTGATTAAAATTAATACAGGGATCTTCTTATATACCAAAAACCATTATTGTAAATTCATTTTACAGGTAGAAAGGGGGGTCATTAAGGGTAATATAGATTACACACAGTAATATTAGGTACTTTGGAAAGTCCTAAAATAATAAAGGAAAATATTATAAAGTAATTTAGGATACATATTTTATGAAGAAAGTTTACTGACAATACAAAGATATATTTATAAAAAGCAATTAAGAATACCTAATTAGGGCCAATATTATAAAATAATTTATGGCACATATTTATTTATTAAGTTGTGTTTTAATTAAAATACAAGTGTTTTCCTATATAAAAATGGAGTTATACGAACTAACATCCAAAAACAATTCATATATTAAAAAAACATAAGTTCTTAAGTTAAATGCAGCTTAACTATAATTAATGAAATGTTCATCATCATTATCATAGATACCAAATCCGCTCCTTCTATGTAGAGCATATTGATTCCACAAACTGCCTCCAAGGTTTCTGCGCATCCCCAGGTCAGGTCCACGTCCCGCAGTTCTGACGCAAACTGCGTCTACGTCACAGATTTTTCGTAAACAATTTTCCCGGGTTTTATCGCTGAATGAATTCGATAAAAAACGTGTAGAAAAAATATTCTTCACTTTTAATGATTTAATGAGATCTGTGCATTATATGCGCTGTACCTTCGTAACAAATTAAGACCTGTGCAATTTGTTCGAATATTTTTTTTTTGCAGTTTATAAATGTTCATCATAATTATTCACTGTACATGAATTTCTAATTTACCATAATAAATGCATTAAGAAAGGTATACTATTTGAAATATATAAATTTTTAAATTCCAAATTTAATGATATTACTATTTCGGAAATATATGTTCTAAATTGCCTGAACGCGAACGGTTCGAAGTTCACCGGCAAGTTTATGAAATACTGTCAAAATTCACCCCTTGCTTTAGGTACATACCTATTATTTACGTCTCATTTCGCTCATATAAGGTTGCGCAGGTGGAAATGAGATAGGAGTATCGGCCATTTTGTGGCAGTGTAAATTACGAGTGCGCTCACCTGTTCCCGTTTATTTTAGCTATAAATTAAAATATGTTTACCAAGGCATCGTTCACATGGGTAATATAATATATAGGCGGATTGAGCGATCTTCGGTAGAAGATTTTTATTAAAACACTTAAAAGTTCATAATATTACTATTACTTCTCCTACTTTCTCTTATCCGCACCCTCATTTTTACATCAAGTGAAATGAATCTCGATCACTTGTTACATTAAAGCAAGATGATCAATCTTACGCTTTTACCAACCATTTTATCTATACCTTTTTTGTAAATTTTAAGTGATGATATAAACGAATACTTATTTATTACTTAAATCCAAGATAATTTCTATTGATACTAATCATTCAAATGTTTTATATATATATATATATATATATATTATACATAAAAAATACTCTGAATGGAAGGTGGTACCTGCCTGTACTACCTAAATGATTTAAATTGCATGTGGTTGCGGTTCAGACAATTTTAATACATACATTTTCGGTGTATAACATTTATTTAGGCATTAATTTTGCCAACGAGAAACTGAGATTAATTTCCATTTGATTTAAAATTCAATAACATCACTAATAGTGATCGTTTTCGTTTTAAGTATTGCCTGTGTACAAATTGTAGAACAATGGCCACGCAACCCAGCCAACGATAGGTCACTAGCCCTGTAAAAGCATATCGTTAGGTAAAAACATTTTGTATAAATAATAATAAAAAAAGAGCACTCTTAAAATGTAATTTTCATAAATAACTTTGACTCTCCATTATTCCTATTCTTCCCATGACTCCATACGTGTTACGCTCTGTTGGGAGAATGCCTTCTCTAAGAGAAGCTTCTTCCACTGCTTTCTGTTCTAGAAGGCAGCTGCTTAGTCCCCATCATGTATTACATTGTCGTCCGATTTGAGAATCGATGTGTCTTTAAACAATTTAATTAATACGAATGAAATGTTTTAATATTATTATTATAACAGAGATGCGAATTGTTTTTTATCTTCATATTATTTTAAAACCAAAAATCTTTCTAATAAAGACGTCATGCCCTGCACTGAATATAATAATAATTTTCCTTTTTCAACGTTTTTACTCAATTTTTTCCTTGGGAGTTTTGAGTCTAAAATTAATATTTCAACTTGATATTTAAGCATGAACACTTCCGTAGACGCCCCATTTCCTCAATATAATGGCTGAAGATCCGAGCAATTCTAAGGGGAACGATTTTTCTCGTAAAAATAATCATTTTTGATAAATGCATGTAATGTATTGAGAAAATGCATTTTTCGGTCTGCAGGTATACTACATCTTCTAGAAAACAATAATACACAGATAATAGAATAATTTGTGGAAAATTTACTAATTGCGTTCATATGGAGAATTTGGATCCTTATAAAGACATCTTGTATAAAAAAAAAATATCTTGGAATAAGTAATAATAATAATTAATAATAATAATTTACCTAACGATTTTTATCCTGAATTATTTTAGATTTTTTTTTTCTTAAGTGATTAAATAATACGGAAATAATAAAATTGCTAAAAATATATACAGTACTACTTGTTTTAAATTTTAATAGTACAAAATTGAAAAGAATATAATCGTTTGTAATTGGGTAATAATTCCTATTGACAATCACACAATTCTTTTTCACTCACCGATTAGAGTTATCTTTTATCTTTGTTATTAACTTTGTATTTTCGTGTGATTTTAAAGCAAAAAATTAAGTGAAACTAGTATTTTGCTAGAATAAGGAACGAAAGCCCTCAGCCAATAATACTTGTACGTCGCGACGCTGGCGCTGCGCGCTGGCGCCCATACGACTTAATTTTAGAAGAAAAAAATAACGCAACATTTTACTGTTCTAGAAATGATTAAAGTCAACCTTTATAAAAAAAGTCTTACTAACAAGTCACTAAATGATTTGTTAAGATTACGTTTTGTATGGTCCTTTTTACTCTAACTGCAACATTAACTAGACCACTTTGTGTGGACATAAATCGGCGTCTTACTGTCGCAATAGAATTGGTTGGGGAAGCAACAGGGCGTCCGAAAGGTATGGGGAATTTATCTTAGAAATGTAAATAAATTTATCACCTAAAGTAGAAAGTGCCAGAGAGTTTCTTCACACAGTATTCTGGTTACGCGATAATGAAAAGATTTTTTTAATGCTGGTTTGTAAAATACGGATGACTAAACAGAAAATGTTAAGCTTAGGCGTAATAAAATGGGACCTACATCTATAAACTGATTTTCTAGGTCAATGCGGATTTTTGTTGTCAGTGTATTATGGAGTAGTGTATATTTACTGACAATTAACTTCACTGTTTATACTTTCTAAGGGACTTCAAAAGAGCGTTTACTGCTAATTATGAAGAAATAAATAATGTCGTGAAGGTATTTACGATGTGTCACGAGTTATCATTACTGCATGGCTAACTTATTAAATACAAAAGGCTTTGATTTAAGTAGAATACGAACCTTCTTTTTTACCTGCTTTTTATTTTAATGGTGATTATTGTCGTTTTTGTGTTACATGTAAGTCGATAATTATATTGAAAACTAAAAAGTTATGAGCAATGGTGGATTTTCCGTCAAATAAAACATACACGAACTGGGTAGGTTAATTATTAATGTTTTGTTTCATTATCATAGGTTGCAGCTGAAAAAGAAAGCCATAATATCTTTCAAAAAATAATTTCTGACAAAAACGATCGAAACTTTATAAACTATTTTTGAGTGTGTTTTCATGCAAGCATTTAGTTAATAGAAATTTGAACCATTTAGCGCTTAAACAAATACTTTTTATTAAGATAAAAAATATTGGCGCTAGAAGTGCAATGATATCAATTTTTTCCTGTTGAGTTAAAATTTTTGTGAAAATCGGCATTTCCATAATACAGTTATTTAAAAATCACAGAAAATGAATAAAATAAAGAATCCTGAAAGTATGTTTCAATAAATTTTGAGTATGTTCTTCGTGTTTTCCACTTATACGGGAAATTCTGTAAAATAGTCAATTTTGTAAAATACCGGGTTGTAGTGTAAAGGGTTGAAAATTCATTTTCTTTGTTCGCTGCGGTTTATACAAAATTTTAAGGTACTGGTTCCTGTAACTGTCACATAAAGGTGTATAAAGTTTGCAAAAAAAGTCGTACGATTTATTAATTATAAGTATCTGTAACTTATAATGCAACTGCCGTGGTGTAGTGACTAAGATGCTGGCTTTGCACTATGGAAATTTCGGGTTTTCGAGATTTTCATCAAACCTAAGTATTTTATTTATTTTGAATTGATACATTTTGAATGAATAAGAATAGGCCAAAGAAAAATTTTCCAATTGAATACATCACATATTATTTGTTGTTACCTTTATTTTGGACCTACGGAGATTTTATGAACAAAGTCAAATAAAAACAAAACAAAGGGGATTATCTTATTTTAGGTTGTGGTGGAGGTTTCAATGAACAGTAAAATGAAAATGGAAATATTTTTTTTTTCGAGTGAAATAAAAAAATGTCGATAAAAGGGTAGTCGCCGTACCTACAGGGTAGGTGGTGAATTAACCCTCGCGTGACCGAAGCCGACACGACAAACTGAAAGCAAAACATTCTCACACGGAATTATTATGTTCAATAAACAGCAAATGTGGAACGTTTTTGATGGAAGACCCAACTAAAAATAACAAAAAAATTCACTTTACAGCCATTACTTTAAAGTTGTTGGTTGTATTATTTCTTATATTTTAATACAATTATGTCTTTATATGATGCAGTTTTTATTTTAAGCCATGCAAACATGAGCAGAAAACTTAAGATCGAAAAACTTCCATGAGCTATAGAACCATTTGAAGTAATGAATAATAAATATCTTATATTATGCTGTTCTAATATTTATAACACAGATCAACAAAAAAAAATTTTTTTTTGAGTCTTTTATTTAGTGATTATTTTCTGATTATATAAATGGAAAAGTAAACAGGAACTCCATTAATAATAAATAAAGTTTGCTTTTGTACTTAATATAATATAGCTTCAAAGTCATGGGTTGCAGAATGTCACTCAAAGTGCACATGCTACATGCGGACTTGGATAAATTCAAAGATTACTTGGGTGAATATTCAGAAGAGCAAGGGGAACGCTTCCTCCAGGATATAATGAACTTTGAACAAAGATATCAAGGACAATATAATGAGAACATGATGGGTGACTACATTTGGATGCTCATACGAGAAAGTTCCGACGATTACACTAGAAATACTAAAAGTATTAATTTTTAAAGCTTCTTTTGTATAATTTTTTTTGGATTTTTATGTTTATTTGTGCTGTCTTTTATAATAAAAATTCAGAGCTGCGGGACGTGGACTTGACTTGGGAGGATGCACGGGAGCTGGCGGCCGATCGCTTGGCCTGGAGTCAGTTTGTGGATTCCATATGTTCCACATAGGGAGCGGATATGGTATGATGATGATGAATATTTATCGTGCGATCAATTATTTTAATTTACAGGGTATCCATCGCAACTTTGTTGACAATTTGTGGTCGGTTTACGTCTGAACTAAGAGGAGTGGACTTTACATAATAAAAGTCAAAAGAGCTAGCAGCCATTCGAGTAGTTTTGAACGTTTGGGGAATGAAAGATTACTGATTTATCAAATGAGAACCATGCATTTTAAATTACCACTAAAACAAACACAATATTACACCAACCGTTTAATTCTTACTGATCTATACAAGGCTTTGAACGGTTATTCTGTCATTAAAACGAACAGGTATGCATTAAGTTTATTTGATCGTTAGCTTTCTATTAATTGACAAGCTATTTAACTCACGATTAATCATTCTGTGCAAAAATTTACCATAAACGTGGAATAAGTACAAAATTACAGGGTAGACATTAATTGTCATTTTCTTTCTTATGAGGCAATAATAGGAGGGTAGGTACTATCAAACAAGAAAAATATCAGAAGTATCAAAATATTGCTGGAAATACTACGTTTGTAAACATGCTCTGCGGCTGGAAAATTCCAGATGAACTGATCTACCTTCAGGCGAATTTTAGAAAAAGAAGAAGAGGTAAAATTAATTTATTGATAAAGTTTTTCTTACTCAAAATAAAATATATATTTTTCAGGATTTTTTCAACAGCCTATAAATTCACGGGACGCTTGAAGGCTTGAAGATCCTCTTTGGTGCCAGGTTTTCTTCGGATTACAGCGTTTCCATCTATGTTCATTACGTATTGTTGTAGTTATTTAATCTCATAATTAGTTCAGAAAAATAATTTGTAAATTCATTTCAAAATATGCGTTTCATTTCTTACATATATTTGGCTATAAAGACATTTCACAGTATACCGTATAATCTAACGTGTAAAAAAAATTATTGCTCTAGTGGTAAATGACAGAGAACAAAATGAAAGACTACGATTGTACGACTACGAAGGAATAGCCCCGAGTCATGTGACCGCTTATCCTCTTAATTAGAAATAAAAGTTTTTTAGAAAGTACCAAATTACTCTTTTACAGAAGTAATTATTTTTTCTTTCAGTCATTAACTTTTTGTAAGGAAACAATTGCCTCATTAACTTTTGTCGTAGGTCAGTTTCTTTTGTGTTAAAATGGAAAAAAAGTAAGGGCAATTTTTCCATTTTAAAAAGAAATTATTATTCTTAATATAATAGCAAAATTATTTTTTGAAATTACGTTTTTTTTTTAACTAATATCGGTACCTACATAAAATACTTTACTTTACTTTCATGCTTTGGATATGTAATTTTTTTAAAAATATGTACCGTATTAACTTAAAATATTTATAATATAAAAAATAAAAATTCAGTTAAGCTGCAAGGGTACATAAATATTTATGAGGGGTACGAGGGTACATTATTATTTTATTTTTTTATTCAATTTATTTATTTAATTTAATTTTTTATTTATTTCACATATTACAATTTATTAATTTTTTTCTCAATAAAAAACTTCGCTGGGCAAAGGCCGTGTTGAGGTATTTATTTACAAACTTTGGTAGATTATCTTGAAGAGTTGAATGGAAGAAATTCCAAGCTTCATTTGTTCCTTTGTGATTTAGAATGTCAAACCATTTGACTTGATTTAAATTTGAGTAAACATTTTGACATTTGGCATTTCTTAATATATTCATTATTGATGTTGGTTTTTGTATGCATTTTAGGTTCATAACATTTTGGTGAACTATTACTTTGAATTTCCACGTTTAACACAGTAGTAAAATGATCTGTCAAGAATGACTGATAAATTATAGCAGTAAAAATGATTTTTAGACTAAACCATCATAATATGATCTATGCAGGTCTCATGTTATTTGTCTCTCCTTGTTGCTTTGTTTACAGCTGCTTTAAAAGAGTAACGTATTTGTAACAGTACAATTTTTTTCTTCTTAATGAAATACCTCGCTGGGCACCCCTTGTTGAGGTATTCATTTACAATATGACATTTCATACTAAGTAGTGAATTGATATAATATCTTTATGTTTTCTTTGTTTTTTATCAGCACGTTTCTTTGTTTTGGGTAAGATTCTTTGTTTGGAAGTTTGAAATAATTAGTTACAGTGACTCCGCAGTGTAACAGCGAAGCGTGACTCTACCCAATGTCGATATAATACACCGGCAGCAGGTGACTGTGTTATACTACGGAGGGGGGTAGTAAATAACCGAATAGGGTGGTTCCTGAAACCGCTGAAATTTTATGCCAAGAAAATAGCTATGACTTTTTAACGACCCTTTTGTTAGATCTGCTCTTTGCAACTTTTAATTAAGATGTTGAGTTAGTTTATTTAATTATGTAATAATACATTAAAATAACGAAGAATAGTCAGTATATTAATATTACAGAAAATCGATATTAAATGATCTCTCAGGCGAATGTGTGGTAAGACTATGTATGATAGATGTACAAGGAGCGAATGAGTGATGAAAGAAAGGCTAAAAGAAGTTTAAATGCAAGTGTGCCAGGATGTAGAAGCCGCGAAAGGCCGAGAAAGACATGGCATGACCAAGTACGTCAAGTACTTGAAAGTGGTCATGTGAAAAGTCGGAATAATCGGCGTATGTGCATGAGAAGATTTATGAATGTAGAGGAAGCAAAGGAAGTCTGTCAAGACAGAGTGGTATGGCGTTCTATCCTCTCTGCCTACCCCTACGGTGAAATGGCGTGATGGTTAGTTAGTTAGTTAGTTAAATGATAATTTTTAATACAGCCCAAAAATGTGTTGGTCGATTTTTTTAAATGTAGCTTTTTACTACCGAAAACCGGCGTGAAATTCAGAATTATTTGAAGTATGTACGATTATATGATAGATTTTTGTCGAAATACGAAATTATATAAAATCATAAAACTCAAAAACTTATGTTTGGTACCTAGCATAAATAATTTTTTTTTTATTACGTGAATTAAAAAAATATATATCTTTAATGTGTCGTGCTTACTAGTCACCCTTATCCGCACCCAATGGTGCATAGGGCACTGAATTGGTACACCAAGTGCAGAAAATCCTGATCATTTGCTACATGAAGGTAAGGTGATCAGTTTTACACTCAGTGCCAGTCCAAGGTAACACATATGAAATATTTTTATGTGAAATTCGCATACCTTAGAATATTATAAATAAGAAAATAACAGCACAATATGGCTTTTAATCATAGTGGACATAGGATAATGAGACTCGATTTCTTAGCATATACAGGCCTAATGACCTGTCACTGTCCAAAACTTAGGTATATCAAGTAATAAAACTTTTTTTATTAATTGATCCGAAGTGAGTTCGTCATTTTACTTAGAATTTACTGAGGGATTTGAATGATCTTTAAGAAACAAAACCCAAATAATGTTCTTTTAACATTATCTGGTATTCGTGACTGAGTATCTACTGACGCACCATGTAAAGTTAGAATTCTAAAAAAGATTTATCGTCTTTCCGAGAATTTATAAACAAAACTTCTGCCACCATATTTTATTGTATAAATTTAAGCACTTATTCAAAAAGTAATGAAAAGTATGGTGATTTTTATTCGAATAGTTTAGAGATAGTTATAAACGTTTTTTATGTTTTCCGAGTCGATTCCCGGTGAAGGTTAACATGAAATATTTATTTGAATGTGATTTTCACATTCATATGTGATACCTTGGACTGGCGCTAAAGCGTGAGACTGATCATCTTGCCTTCATGTAACAAATAATCAAGATACACTGCACTTGGTGTATCAATACAGTACCCTATGCACCATTGGGTGCGGATAAGGGAGAGTTATTTAAAAATATCAAGGACACACTTACAATTTTTTTATACTATTTTGTTTGAATATATACCATTTTTGTTATACTATTAGTGAGTGACATTGTTTAAGTGTGTGTATAAATTATTATTGTTTAAATTGTTATAAATTTATTAATAATTAAAAAAAAAAAAAAAAAACATTAAATCTGTGAAATGCTCTCCTCGGCACGGGGTCCCCCAGTGAGGAATGCATTTAAGATAAAAATAAAAAAAGCAAAACTGTAATAAAAAAATAAAAAAATAAATTTAAAAAAAAAAAGACATACCTCATTCACAAGTATTCAGCAACAATTCATAAGTAATTCGTCGTATATTTAATTACCTGATTGTCTTGCAAACTTTCCCGTATAAGCCTAAAACTGTATGGAATATTGAATGATCGGCACGACGCGACGCGACGTTTGGCTGACCTCTGTGACCTGACAGTTAATGTTTTTGACGTGATAACGTCTAATAAATCGATGAACGCCGGCTGCACACACGAAAAAAAGCATGACTCATTGTCACGTTCCGCCTGAGCCGAGTGTGCAAGCGAGAGCGCGGAACAAGCGATAGAGAGGCACGATCGGCTTGATGAATTCAGTAATAATAATAATTCAATGAATACATACAATTCAATTTTTATTCATAAAAGTATGCTATTTTTCATCAATGTTTTCTTATGACGTTATCACGTAAAATTATCGTCCGTAAACCGACTTTGCAGACAGCGAAAGTTTTTTTAAAATGTTTCGTAGATATCGATATATTGCTTAAATAGGTACGTTAAAAACAAATAACATTATTAGCTATATTAACAATTTCTTGTGTACAAACATACGATAATAAACTTCCAAAAACGCTTAAAAATAAATATTATTTAGTGTGTCTTTTGACAGACTGTACAGTTTTCTGAACAAGAAATTGTACAGTTTTTTGACACGTTTAAAGTGCGCATTACACATTAAACTAAAAGGTTGAAAAATAAAAAATCTAAAAGGTTATAAAGGCCATATTACTTATAAAATAAAATAAACAAATAACTATAAAAAATAAAAAAAACAAGAACAGTATCTAATAAATACTCAATTTAGCAATCTCTGAAATAAAAAGCGTAATAAATTATTGGAAGTTTAATTCGTAATGAATCCATGAGGATTTGTTAAACAGTTTTATTTTCGTGAAATCCCTCGAGACATCGTATTGGAATTTTCAATCTAGGAATAAATATTTACGATTCAGTAAGCATTATCGGATAAGTCCTTGTTAAATACAGAAAATGGGAACTGGGTTTATGGGTCGAAAAACAAACACTTCAAAACGGTTTTTCAAAGATGGATCGAATTGAATTTTGTCGAATACCTACATCCATTAAAAAGATAAATAACGGATTTCCGATTACTATAAAGTTGAGTTACCAGCTGTCTAAGCCATCTCTATCGGAAAAATTATTTGTAATAATGTATTGTATATGTATATATAATATAATAATATATAATTTATTGGTGGCCTCCGCAGCGTAATGCCTAAGACGCTGGACTCACGATGCGGAGGTTCCGGGTTCGATTCCCGGGGAGACAAAAATCAAAAGTAATTTTTCTCAAGCCTTGGTATTTCTTGTTGTTCCCCTCTGTAATTGGGCCTCCTGACCTGTTGAGGTGGTTAAATAAATTTAATTATAAAAAATACAAAATAACATAGTAAGATAATCAAGATTTATAGAATGGAACAAAGAAGTTAAAATATGAAAACAAAGAAAGAAATAGATGAAAAAAAAAATATTGAAAAATCGTATTTCATACGTAGGTCTGTATGATTTATTTTAAATGCTAGGACTTGTTTTTTTTTCATGAAAAAGAATTTTTTTTGTTCTTATAAAAATACTTTCAAATATGTCGCACACGAAAGATTAAGTTTTTGAGATAATATAGAAATAATAGTATTTTACTGCTTTTTAAATTAAATTAAAGTAGTTTCTTGTATGTAAATTTGATTGAAATTTATCTTAAAATGTATAATATTAAAAAAAAAAAAAAAAAGTTTAACAGTCACCTTTTTCATACAAACTAAATTTTGGTGCATAGATTTTAATTACTTAGAGTAGGCGGTGTGTGCATCAATTTCATTGGAAATTTTTTTCACACTATGTACTTTTTCAAAATACGCATCTTTATCGTAGCTTACTTTTTAGGGCGTCAATAGATTAATAGGAAATAAATGTTATCTGAAAAAGTTGTTTTTATTTTGGCACTATTATTGGAGACTTGCGAAATGTTTACCAAGTGTTGGTTAAGTTATGTCGTATGAAAATATTCATCAAATTGGTCGTTTGTTGGCCTAAGTATACAAGAGATAAATTTATTTGGCAAAAATTCAGGCAACGTAAGTACACAAAGTGGTATCTGCACCATTTATTTTTTATGAGCGATGCATAAACAGACGTGACAATATTACAGTGTACAAAGTTCAATAAATAAACTGAATTTATTTACAAGAGTTACAAACATAATACATATAGTACTAGTGCAAGAGTTGAAATGAGTCTGTACACCTATCTACGTTAACAAAAAAAAAAAAAAAAAACACTAAAACTGTACATAAATGTATGAAAGTATTAAGATTAATCAAGTTTATATTTTAGAGTTACTATTACTACTTCAATGGCAAAGAGTAAATTTAGACTGCACCAGCACTCCCTAAAAGATAAAATATGTAAAAGTAACAAGATAACTAAACTCCACCGTCTACCCTTTCCGCCTTGTGCAGGATTAAGCTTAATAAGATTAGAAATAATCCGATAAGTACAGAAACGAACATGTTAGTCGGGAGGAGTAAAATAAGCTTTTTGTATGTGTCAGAAAAATCTTGTAGAAGTTTTTCAGTTTTCTTTCAGATCGCTACTTTAGTAATTCTTACATAAAAAAAAACATCTTTTTAAATCAAATCGTCTTGTAAATCCATCAGCAATTTTACGTTAGAAGCACAGACGTGGACCGGACTGAAATGGATTAATGATGACGGTAATAACTTTTAGCTTGATTAACTTAAAATTCCAAACGTAGAAAGTAATACGTTTCCATTTGCCATTTTTGGATTTAGACCTGATACTTTTTTGCGTATGTTTGGTGTAAGTTTAGAGCAAACGACTCCCTCGGGACCAGCCTACTACCCCCGGGGTGTAATACAACCCGCTGGAGAGGAGGTAGGGGCGGAGATGGTTGTGGGAGGCTACACTACATACTGGGCAGACTGGCTGATTTAATGATACAGGAAACTGGAGAGAGATCAGAAGAATGATCAACTGGAATTCCGAGAATCCCAAAAATTACTTACAAAAGCGATTTCTTATCGTTCGATCTTTATAAGAAAAGTTTCAGAAAACATATCAGTAATAAAATAACATCGATGGTTTCTTCGCAAAAAAGCAGAACTTATTATAAGCTAACCATATCGGGCCAAATACAAAACGTTTTAGAAAAATTAACAAGTGATTTATAAATATTGTCGGCAAACAAAAAAAAAACATGCTTTCTTCGGCACGGGGTTCCCCAATGAGGAATGCATTGAAAATAACAATATAACATCAACAATGTAATGTACTATACATAAGAGCGTGGGGCTATAATATGTGTCCATTGGATATGTATTATAAATTCATCACATAGCTTTTCGTTTGGCCAGATATGCTAAGCAGCCAGTAGGTCTAAGGACTTTTATACACACACCGCCACCGAGGCTGTGCCATTTACAAAAACCGCGAAAAACTCTCATCGTAAAGGACGAGTTTATGTTACTATATAATATTATAGTGCACCCGTGCCCTGTTGCGGATTGTTAAAGAAACCATCGGTGACCGGTGACCGGCAAGGCAGCAGGTGTGAAAAAGACCTTACACTATCGCCTGATGCCTATGGCACGTGAATTTCGTCCATCCCGTGGATTTGACTTGAAAAAAACTGCTACTACCACTATTAATTTTCCCTTATCCACAGCTAATGGTGTATAGGTACACCAAGTGCAAATAAAAAGAAATCGTCGTACACTTTAAGACTTTCAAATCATATTTCAGATTTCAGGTATTTTATCAAAAGTTCTTAAAAATTTAATTTAAGCAATGCTTTGAAAATATCTAACTACCTACTCGGAATTAATTGCTATTCATTTTATAAAGGGTTGGAAACTTAGTAGATAGTACCTATAGTATCGTAAAACAATAACGAGAAGGAAAATTCTTCTTAATTACCATTCCGCAAAAAGACATTTAAGTACCTTTGTAATTAAGAATAAAAAGTATTTTAAATTTGAGTAAAAACAGCCTTTGTTAAGTTTGAGGTTTGATGACCGAAGTGAAGTTTAACGCCACTAAAAACAAGAATTATTCTAACAAAGAAGAGTGGTAAAAACGGAAATGGCTTTTTTATTCATATTTAAGTAAGCATAACTGGAGCTCAATCACAGATAACTATCGACGTAGTTAAAAACATGCTAACCACGTGCTAACGCTAACTATTTGACCGATCACAATGAACATACGTTCATACCACGTTCGCATTGCCGAGCACCAAAGATGATAATAAATATCGCGGCTAAACGTCAAACGTCAAATCAAGAAAGTCAACGCGCGTGTCGGATTGTTTATTATGTCGACTGCTTTTCTCAATATTTGGCTTGCCGAACGCAGGCTAAATGCAATACGGCACTCAAGAAAGATTGAAAGAAGAAATGTGCGAAGAAGATATATCTCGGGAAATGGCTCGCGACTTGATGCGCTCGTTTAATAATCCCGATCGATAACTTTTAACGCGTGTTCCATTGTGATCGCGAAAACGTTGAACATCCATGGTAAGAAATCGTTATCACGTCGCTTATTACCGCGTCGATAGTGATCTGTGATCGAGCAACTGGAAATGATAAAAACTTATTTTACCATTTTTAAATTTAAATTTCTTATCCGTACATCTACTTTGCCACGAATTAATTCATATTTTCAAATACAACCTGCTTAGGCGTTCTCGAAAACAATATTTACAAATTAAAATTTGTGCTATTTCGGCAATGAAATTCATTTTCACAGATA
>JAGVSP010003007.1:0-51718 GCA_022494985.1 Micrasema minimum | reverse complement strand
TTTTTTTAAAAAAATTAAATTGATTTTTTAAAAAAATTTTATTAAGTTTTTTTTCTCAAAAAACAAATAGTCACCCTCTGGAGTTTCGCGTTCGTCATCCGTGTGGAACGGTGTATATACAAGTTTCAATAAAATTGTCATAATATGTTAATTCAAATGAAGGGCGAAATGGTGAAGGTTGGTAATAACATCGAGTGGCCACTAAACCCAGCCGATAACAAGTCATCAAGTCGTTGTAAACGCCTAGATAATCCACATTTTGTTTCCAGAGTTTTCTCTGTCTCTGTTGGAATATCAATAATATATGATATTGGCCCAGCATCCAAGTATTTTTTATATTTTTTAAAATGGAATCATTTGATTTCTTATGCTATACTCAAATATCTAAATAGTGGGACGTGCATTCACAATAGTCGGAAATAACTGGTGACAGAAAGGCATTAAACAAGAGTGTGCCGACGTGGGATTCGAACCTAGAGATTAATTTCCGGAGTCTTCGAATCTACCACTAGGCCACAATCCGGTTCAAATTCACATTCAAAATTTTGTATCTCGGATGAGCACCTGCACCGAAAATTAACTAACTAACTAACTAACCATCACGCCATTTCCCTGTAGGTGGTACAATGAAAGCCCCACCCTTTCCCAGACTGCTTTAAAGACTATTGAGTCTTTTTTTATCAGTCCAGCCAACTCTACCGATTTTTTTTTCAACAAGCTAAAACCGCGATTTTAAGATTGTTAGTGTGAAAAAAATACGGATAAATTTACGATTATGTGAACGCGAACAAATGCTTTCATTGTACCCCTACCACTGTCTCGGCTTATGTATTATAATTGTCATTGTTTCCATCACCCAAACCAACCAGAGTCGGCCCAAATTAAACAGTGGTAGGGATGTGTTAGTTTCTACCCCGATCAATATTTATTATATTAGTCCCCGTAGAGTAAAGCAGATAGGATAGAACGCCATACACTCTGTCCTGACATACTTCCTTTGCTTCCTCTGCATTCATAACATCTTCTCATGCACATACGCCGATTATTCCGACTTTTCACATGTCCACTTTCAATGTACTTGGTCATGCCCATGTCTTTCTCGGCCTTCCTCGGCTTCTACATCCAGGCACACTTGCATTTAAACTTCTTTTAGCCGTTCTTTCATCACTCATATCGCTCCACATGACCAAACCATCGTAAAAGCCCTTTATTAATTTTGTGGATAATGCTTATCTCAGCCTTGCACTCTGCTCTAATTTGGACATTTGTACACCTATCATACATAGTCTTACCACACATAGATCGCATTTCAACAGCATTCAGTCTACTTTCATCCTTGTTTTTTCCAACACCACGCTTCACTACCATACATAAGGGTTGGTACCAGAACTCCGTTGTGTACTGCCAATTTAGCAAATTAAGATGTTTTTTTTTTTTGTTCACTTTTGTAACACTTTTGATATACTTGTATAATGCATGTACAGAATTAAAAAATAATTTCATCTTATTTTTTTACAGGATTCCCAAAAGATGGCCTATTCGAACAATGTGGCATTGAAGAGCTTATGTCCCTAAAGAACATCCTTTCATAATCCAGAGGAAGTTGCTCTTAGGTTAACTGACCAAGAATATCAACTATTTTATCAAGTAAGTATTTGGAGACGATTATGTATTTTGACTTTTTAATCTGAGCTTAAATTTTTCCTTCTCATAAAAGTTTTCATAAGTATGACAGATTAATAAAAATAGCTCAAATTTTTATTAAAACGCGTTTTCTTTATGGATAGTATTAAAATTTTACTGCGAAAGTAATTTTTTTCACTTCTGCATCGCACCAGTTCTCCTCTATGGCTGCGAATCGTGGCACCTAACCAGGGCCCAAGATAGCATGACTTCTCTGAGTAAAACCCCATCCCTCAACTCAATTGTATTATGTGTCTTTTGTAAGGATAGGATGGTCTTTAGATAGGTATTGTGATAAGGTACGGCAGGGTGGACGTATGAAATAGTGTCTGCCAGATAGGATGATAGTGTGAGATGCACACATGCGTTCTGTCCCCTCCCCTCTTTTTCCCCCAATCCCCCCTCCATTGAGACCCTGACCCGCGGATGCACGGGTGGATGTCTGGGATGGTGGGCCTGGCGAGGCGGGAATACCGGTCTCCACACGGGTGGTTGTAATTACTAATAAAATAATGATCGGGGTAGAAACAAACATCCCTACCACTGTTAAATTTGGGGCCGACTCTGGTTGGTTTTGTGGTGATGGAAACAATGACAATTATAATACTTAAGCCGAGACAGTGGTAGGGGTACAATGAAAGCATTTGTTCGCGTACATAATCGTAAATTCAATCCGTATTTTTATCACCACTAACAATCTTGAAATCGGTGGTTTAGCTTGTTGAAAAAATCGGTAGAGTAGTGCTGGACTCAAGACTGGAAAAAGACTCAATAGTCTTTAAAGCAGTCTAGGGAAAGGGTGGGCTATTCATTGTAGACAGTCTGAGATGCAGAGAAATAGGTGATCTTAGAAGAAATTTAGGTGTGCGGTGGTTTGACTTAATATGTAAGGAACACAGAGGTGACAACAGCAACCCTTGGTATCTACTGTCATCCGGCGCGAAGGCGTTTACGGCTGGCTAGGCCCATATACTACGCACGCCTCCCGAGAGCCGCACCCACGCTTGCCTATTTTACATACAAGGCATCAGGTTCTCGGCGTCCTGGTCGTCCTTCTGTTGACAATTCATCGGCAGTTTGCAGAACATGGGCTTGACTTGGGAGGATGCACGGGAGCTGGCGGCCGATATCGCTTTGGCCTGGGGGACAGTTTGTGGATTCCATATGCTGTCCTCATAAGGGAGCGGGATAATGGTATGATGATGAAGTTCTTTATAATATCGGTGTGTTTTCACATAAAACATCGGTTTTCACTGCAATATTTCCATCTCTATTGACATTTCATGCTTGAAAAATACTACCGTGTCTGAGGTGTCTAGTTGCCCACCTCAATAGGCATCTTCGTCATCACTACACATCTACGTCACACGTTTCGTGTATTGGCCTTAGTGCTAGAATCTTTAGACGGTGGAATTTGATAATAAGAGTGTTATGAAATTAATACTAGGAAGCATATACAGGATGTCCCACGGCCATGCCACACGGAGGGAAAGTATATTAAAATATTGAAAATAGGATATTTTACTTAAAGAAGACATCATTTTACTTATATAATTAAGTAGAACTGCATTCACAATTTTTTTCAAAAGCGCCTGCCTCAACCGGGAATCGAACTCGCGCTTAAGTGAAAAAAAAAACACAAGTATTATTTGTTAACAGTCGAAAGTGTTAATCATATGGATTATTTTTCCCTGTTAAATTATCCACCAACCTTTTCAACACAAATCGAGATGCCATGTCTCTATCGGGATATCTTTCGCGTACCCAGCCATACGCACCTCGTTAAGCTAAAGATATGTCTTTGTAGGTTCAATAAAGTATACTTCCCTTTAAACCCAATTGATATTGATACGCCATGGTAAGTCAATTTACAAAACAATTGCAAATTAACAAAAATGCATTTGAAAGACGCTTGAACAATTTACGTGTTCCATTATCGAATTGTTTTTAACTAATTCAGCCAGTCTTCTTAAGTGGGTAGGTATCTCTTTTAGTTAATATATGCAACAAGAAATGTTAGTTTGTCGGAAGATGTTTAAGATGTAATGTTATAAAGGAAAAAATAAGCCTTTATGATTAAACAAAAGATACTTTCGACTGTTATCAAAAAAATACATTGTGTTTTCACTTACGCGAGTTCGATTCCCGGTTGAAGGCAAGCGATTTTGAAAAAATGCAGTTCATACTTAAAATTTTAAAAACTAAAAATTATGTCTTCTTTAAGTAAAATATCCTATTTTTAATATTTTCCCTCCGTGTGGCATGGTCTTGGGACACCCTGTATATTTAGAAAATTTGTATGAAAACACCTCTTCTAGTGAGTTCTTGTTAGCGTGTTTTTTACCTAACCTCACCTAAACTTGATAGTTTTTCTGGACAAGAAACTGTACAGTTTTAGGTTGTAAAGTTCGCATAAGCAGAAAAATCTGTGCCAGCATTGTAAATTCTCAGCTTAAAAGGTGTATCCATCACAGCACTAAATTTAATATGGTAATGCCCCCCCCCCCCGGGGAATATAATTCCATCTAACAGGATTTTTATTACGATACCCGAACGAGTCGTAAAAACGAACAGGTTAGGGGTGTAGGCGCAACAGGCAGCATGAAAAATCTGAAAAAACAAAATCATCAAGGCAAGATTTTACAAGGCTTACGCTAAAGCGCATATCCTAGTAGGTATACCACATGAAATAACTCGAAGTTCAATGGTGCAATAGGGCAGCTACACTAGGATGACAACAATTATTTAGATTGAATTAGGGAAAATTAGCATGGATGATCGGTCTGGGGAGAGATGATTACACCTATGAAGATATGGACTCAATGTGTTGAGAATCTCTAGTCTTCAAAGCCTAGATCTAACATTGATTCCATTTTCATATTTTAAACTGCTAAATGGCATGATAGATGCAACATCCTTTACTGACTCAAGTGACTTTTTGTATTCCAGTCCGTAGGTTGAGAATATAATGACGTGCTGTTACCTTAGTCACCACAAAACTAACTGTGGTTTATCATGCCCCATTGTCTCGATTGTGTCGTATTGTAAACTCAAGACGGGGGATCTGGACTTGTTCGGTGTAAGTCTATCAAGATTTCAACATTCACTGAAGTAGACCCGATCCTGTCTTGAGTGTGTCCACATTTTATTCTAACTGTCTTTAGCTTTCACCCAATTTAATGTTCTGTCGCTTATTTTTTACTGCTTGTTATCCCAAATTAATGCTTTTCTATGCATTTAAAATGGTTTTTTCCCGTAAATAAATAAAAGATTTATATATATTCTTGTGTATACTTCGATATATTTTTTATACCAATGTAAAAAAAATATTGTTACAATTTAGCTCAAGAGTAACTATTCTTTATTTATATTTAATTTATGTATTTCGTTATATTTTAAATTTAAAGTGTATTTTTGTAAAAGGCATGTGCCGTAAAATAAATAAAATAAATAAATAAATGGGAATACTTCATTTTACGATGTAACTTTTATGAGGACTAGTCTATTGGTTAAATCCATAGATAATAGGTTATAAATTTTATACAGTAGGTTAAGATAGGTTGGGTTTAATAAAATAGCTATTTAAAAGCAATATCCTTTATAATAGGTTATGAAATTTATACATTAGGTAAATGATAGGTTGGGTTTAATAAAATAATTTAAAAATCAAATAGTTTTTTAAAAAAAGCGAAATTTTCTACAGTAGGTTAAGATTTTTAAATCCAACTTACAGCTTTGCCCATTTCTATGCTGTACCTCTATATCCAGAGAGTAAAAACTTTTAATTGGAATTTTTATCAAAACAGCTCTTACCACGTAAAGTTGAAGTATCCCCAAAAAATAAAATATCTCAAAACTCAAATCTCATCCAACAAAAAAAAAAAAAAAAAAAAAATTAAAAATCTTTCTCTTCATTTTATGTGATTTTTTTTTCTATTTCCCGCGTGGTATAGTGCCGCTTTTGCGCCTTCCCCTCGAGTGCGTAGCTTATATTCCGTAATATAACGTAATTTGAGAGGATTCTGCTCCAAGTGGAGTCCCGCATCTTCTCTGGGGAAGGACAAATTAGATTTACGCCCATATTGCATATACCAGCTATGAGCAGGGCTGCCAAATTCATTAGTTGATGTAATACTACATATAAACAACATAAACACTTAAAATACTTGTTTCCTCGCTCTTGGTATCTTCAGAAAGGTTTATTATTATATTTAAAAATAAGGATTAAAGTAGATTGAATGCAGTTGAAATGCGATCTCTGTGTGGTAAGACTATGTATGATAGGTGCACTAATGTCGAAATTAGAGCAGAGTGCAAGGCTGAGATAAGCACTATCGACAAAATTAAGAAAGGTCTTTTACGTTCTCGGTTCGGTCATGTGGAGCGAATGGATGATGAAAGAACGGCTAAAAAAATATATGATGCGACTGTGCCTGGATGCAGAAGTCGAGGAAGGCCGAGAAAGACATGGCATGATCAAGTAAAACAAGTGGGCATGTAAGAAGTCGGAATAATCGACGTGTGTGCATGAGAAGATGTATGAATGTGAAGGAAGCAAGTATGTCAGGACAGAGTGGTGTGGCGTTTCTATCGTCTCTGCCTAACCCTTCGGGGAAATGGCGTGACGGTTAGTTAGTTAATTAGTTTTTATGTAGAAAAATATAGTTATTTCATTAAGTACAAAAAAGGTGATGGACGACAGGATATGATGTGGTAATATGTTTAAATAATTATTTACTGCTAATCTACAATCAATTTAATATTAAGTGTAGGTACAAAAGCATTTGGAAAATACGTATATTGGAAAATGCAAATAATTATTTAAATTTATGGATAATGAAAAACCATTAAACATGTTTATTTTTAAAATTAAAAGTTTAAATCTATTTTCCCATATTTCCCACATTTGTGCAGTCAGATATCTTATTAAAGGATATAGATGTAATAATGAGTGAATATTCCAGGTCCCCCCGATAGAGTTCCTGTGACAAGTGAGCGTGGACCTGGGCGGGGAGACAGCCCTGGGACCGACCCACTCTACCAACACTAACTTGTACAATGTTATCAAGGGATATATGTAGATGTAATAACGAGTGAATATTCCAGGTCCCCCCCGATAAGAGTTCCTGCGACAAGTGAGAGCGTGGACCTAGGCGGGGAGACAGCCCTGGGACCGACCCACTCTACCAACACTAACTTGTACAATGTTATCAAGGGATATAGATGTAATAATGAGTGAATATTCCAGGTCCCCCCGAATAGAGTTCCTTTCCAGGTCCCCCCGATAGAGTTCCTGCGACAAGTGAGCGTGGACCTGGGCGGGGAGACAGCCCTGGGACCGACCCACTCTACCAACACTAACTTGTACAATGTTATCAAGGGATATAGAGATGTAATAACGAGTGAATATTCCAGGTCCCCCCGATAAAGTTCCTGCGACAAGTGAGCGTGGACCTAGGCGGGGAGACAGCCCTGGGACCGACCCACTCTACCAACACTAACTTGTACAATGTTATCAAGGGATATAGATGTAATAATGAGTGAATATTCCAGGTCCCCCCGATAGAGTTCCTGCGACAAGTGAGCGTGGACCTGGGCGGGGAGACAGCCCTGGGACCGACCCACTCTACCAACACTAACTTGTACAATGTTATCAAGGGATATAGATGTAATAATGAGTGAATATTCCAGTCCCCCCCGATAGAGTTCCTGCGACAAGTGAGCGTGGACCTGGGCGGGGAGACAGCCCTGGGACCGACCCACTCTACCAACACTAACTTGTACAATGTTATCAAGGGATATAGATGTAATAATGAGTGAATATTCCAGGTCCCCCCGATAGAGTTCCTGCGACAAGTGAGCGTGGACCTGGGCGGGGAGACAGCCCTGGGACCGACCCACTCTACCAACACTAACTTGTACAATGTTATCAAGGGATATAGATGTAATAATGAGTGAATATTCCAGGTCCCCCCGATAGAGTTCCTGCGACAAGTGAGCGTGGGACCTGGGCGGGGAGACAGCCCTGGGACCGACCCCCACTCTACCAACACTAACTTGTACAATGTTATCAAGGGATATATGTAGATGTAATAACGAGTGAATATTCCAGGTCCCCCCGATAAAGTTCCTGCGACAAGTGAGCGTGGACCTAGGCGGGGAGACAGCCCTGGGACCGACCCACTCTACCAACACTAACTTGTACAATGTTATCAAGGGATATAGATGTAATAATGAGTGAATATTCCAGGTCCCCCCGATAGAGTTCCTGCGACAAGTGAGCGTGGACCTGGGCGGGGAGACAGCCCTGGGACCGACCCACTCTACCAACACACTAACTTGTACAATGTTATCAAGGGATATAGATGTAATAATGAGTGAATATTCCAGGTCCCCCCGATAGAGTTCCTGCGACAAGTGAGCGTGGACCTGGGCGGGAGACAGCCCTGGGACCGACCCACTCTACCAACACTAACTTGTACAATGTTATCAAGGGATATAGATGTAATAATGAGTGAATATTCCAGGTCCCCCCGATAGAGTTCCTGCGACAAGTGAGCGTGGACCTGGGCGGGGAGACAGCCCTGGGACCGACCCACTCTACCAACACTAACTTGTACAATCTTATCAAGGGATATAGATGTAATAATGAGTGAATATTCCAGGTCCCCCCCGATAGAGTTCCTGCGACAAGTGAGCGTGGACCTGGGCGGGGAGACAGCCCTGGGACCGACCCACTCTACCAACGCTTGTACGGTCAGAAATCTTATCAAGAGATTTAACGAGGTAAGAAAAATAATTACTAATAATATTACCGCCTTAAAATAATACAGTTTTATAAAGATGCACTTTACCAATGCAGTTCCCTATGCACCAATTAGTGCAAATCATTAAATTTATAATACACTTAGATCTGCCTTGCAGAGTAAATTATTTAGAAAAAGTAATGACACGAAGATTCCGCACCTCAATACACTTACACGGGTCGACCTATCGGAGCCCTTCGACTGCTGGCAAGCATCCGCCCACACAACGCAAACGGTATGGGCTATATATAGGGTTACAGTAACAGTATACAATACTAACCCGTTCCTTACGAGGAGCGTTCATGAATTTTACCATGCATCTAAAATGCCTTTTTTTTTCTTGTGGACAGGCTTGTTGGCTATTATTCAAGAAGAAAACTGTCTTTGAATAATAATTATTTTAGGCTATGTAAACAAATATAAATCAACACTTACATGTGGAAAGTTACACCATATTTTTTGTTAATTTTATCCGTACGGTTTTTACACGGTTTCACTACACAGGAAGGCATTTCGGAATGTTTTCTGGCCGGCGGTTGAAGAAATACTGAATACGCGTCTGGTGGAGTTGGGGGTTTTGGCGGAGTTGAAGTGTCATTAATTTTTTGGGTTCAGTTCGAGTCTAAGTGTATTAATAAATTAATGCACACCACTCAATTCAGCAAAAAATTGCCCCTACCTTGGGTATTATGGAGACTGGAAATGGTAAGAGATCTTTTGTCCTGCACTTCACTTCTAAATAACGTCAAACAGATCACAAGATTTCACTACAGACACAAGTACACAATGGATGAAGGTTTTGCTGAGTTCAAAGTTGATTTTATGAGAATGCGGTTATAAGATGCGTTTAGATAAGCGAGTTGAGAATTCGCGTGCGGGTTTTTGTAGCGGCTGCGTTATTGTTGTAATTTTTAGACTACCTGCGAAGTGTCATAGATAATTTGGTATTTTGGATAGAGGACGGTATAGAAGGAATATAGGAATAGGAATCAACGATTTACTGGGGCAACTTGTTCTTGTAGGCGTTACAAAGGCGACATTTTGTTTTAACCGAGTAAACATCCGATCTCCAGGCAGCTTTCATACTTAACTGTTGACTGCGGCGCCCGCTACTCAAGCCGCACCCCAGTTCTTTCTAAGCGTTTTCTGCCGTTTTCCGTCATGTACGCTTCCAGGTATTTGAAGCTCCCGACCTCGATGACTTGTCCCGACAAAGCCAGGGGGGTCTGGGCATCTTGACACGAGCTGTTACACATGACATGGGTTTTACCCTTAGAGTAATGACGCGCAGGCTATAGAGAGGCCCTTTCGCCGTTTCCCATAGAGCGGAGCGTTGCAAATTTTTGGGTTAGCGACAACTTCACTCTGCTGGCGGCCATTATTATTTGTTTGACAACAGACGCGTAACGGTCACTTTCGTCGCTTTGCCAGTAAATAACGTGGATACTTCCTGATTTTAATCATCAAAAAACGGCAATGGTGAATTGTAGTATGCTTGGTTGTAGCAGTAAGAGTGTCAAAGGTGTTAAAGGAGTTACATTTCACAGGTTATTGATTTCGACAAATAATTATTTAGATTTACATTGATTTTGGCATATATTGTCCTAACATGGGTATTATTTGTATAAAAACTTTCCTTTTATCAACATATTTACATTATTTACCAGTTTTTTCTTAATTTAGGTGATCAATTTGTAAATTAAAGTATGTTTACTGTTGATAGTGACAGTTGATTACTGTCGATATGCCAAGGCCGCATTAGGCATTTGTAAAACATTGGCGACGGACAATCCTATTTGTAAATATATGTGATGTGATGTTAAACATATAACTGAGTTCGTATAAAAAAATAAATCTAATCTTAAATGAAAACGAATCAATAAGCGGACTTTGCATACTTAAACTTTGGGAAAACTAAATAAGTTTTTTTAGTTTTTCTTCGGGCAATCTAGGTCAAGTGGAATCGGAATAACAGTGTTTTTGCTCTGACGTTTTGTAAAATTAATTTTATGTACAACATTTTGAGTGTGTCCAAATACTTGTATTTAAAAAACAGAAATGCAGCAATCACCCATTACGGTCTATTTAAGTATTTACAATTAAATATACAATCAACAGAGACGAGAATTTGTAAAGGGAATATGGATATCTAGCGTTTACAGGGCTTATGACCTGTCATTATTGCAGGTGAGTTATTATGGCTACTTGATGTTACAATTATACAAGCAACTGAAAATTAACAAAATTGTTCCAGGGTATATTTGCAAACTGCTTTATTAAAAAACATGCTTTTTTTTTTTATCAATTTATTTAACCAATAGAGGTTAAAAAGTGAGATTGAAATGATAAGAAAAACTATGAACACAGAATTGCTCGTTGAATAAGGGCATCAAAATTTATGAGGTTGATTACAGATGATATTGTAAAATTGAACAAAGAATCGTATAAGTTGAAATAGGGCTTAAGTGTAAATAATGATATATGTGAGAAATATTAGTGTAGAATTTTAAAATGGCTAAATTGGAATTTAATAATAACTGATAGGAGTAACGTAATCTGTTTAAGTGTGATGAAAAATATATGAGTCTAATTGTAAAATGAGAATACCTATACAATAGCAACATTATAATAATTTTTAAAAAAACACACAAAGTGTCGGCCCACATTAACCATAAAATGCAACCAAACATTAGATACAAACTCCAGATCATTATTTGCCGGTAATACTCCCCGACCAGTCCCCCTACCCAAGAACCACCCGAGCAAAGTGTTTAAATGCACTTTTTAATTTTGTTATGGTTTTAATTCCTGTTTCCGAAATGTCAGCGCCGTGGAGTACCAAGATTGCTGGTGCTGGGGTCCCCCAAACAGTTTATTTACAGAGGAGAGCCACCATGTCCTGCCTCCTGAGGGTTGCGATGACCTGTTGGAGTATTGGGAAATTCAACGGAGCCATGGAGATAGTCGCTGGATTTTAAGTATTGAGAACAATAGAAGCAGTTTTTACTTTAAATAAAAAGAGCATAGGTGTAAACAAACATCGACGTACAAAGCGGGACATTGAATGAATCAACAATTAGTTCTTGGTAATCTACAAAAAGAGGCAATAAAATAGGCAGTGCATAATTGCAGTGCACAACGTAGGTTCTGGTACCATACCCTTATGATATGGAGCGAAGCATGGTGTTGGAAAAAACAAGGATGAAAGTAGATTTGAATGCGGTTGAAATCGATCTATGTGTGGTAAGACTATTATGATAGGGTGTACCAATGAGCCAAATTAGAGCAGAAGTGCAAGGCTGAGATAAGCATTATCGACAAAATTTCGTAGATAGGTCTTTTACGATGGTTATCGGGCCAATTTAATAGGTCACAATTTGACACTTCATCAAGATTCAACAACATAACCTTGTAAGGGCGGGTACAAAATATTATTTATTTTTTCGAAGTGATAACTACACAATTGCTTAACTTTTTTCAATGACGATTACATATTTATTGTAATAATGACAAAATAAGGCAATTTTCAATAACAGCGGTAGGGAAACGTTATTTACTAACCCGATCATTATTTACTAGTAAGTACTACCACCCGAACGTCCGGCATACTGCCCTGCCAGGCGGACGTATGAAATAGTGTCTGCCAGATAGGTTGATAGTGTGAGATGCACACATGCGTTCTGTCCCCTCCCCTCTTTTCCCTAATCCCCCCTCCATTGAGACCCTGACCGCGGATGCACGGGTGGATGTCTGGGATGGGGAGCCTGACGAGGCGGGATACCGGTCTCCACGTGGGTGGTTGTAATTACTAATAAATAATGATCGGGGTAGAAACTAACATACCCTACTACTGTTAATTTGGGCCGACTCTCTGGTTGGTTTGGGTGATGGAAACAATGACAATTATAATACATAAGCCGAGACAATGAAAGCATTTGTTCGCGTACATAATCGTAAATTCATTCGTATTTTTATCACACTAAAAATCTTAAAATCGCAGTTTAGCTTGTTGAAAAAATATCGGTAGAGTTGGCTGGACTGAAAAAAATACTCGATAGTCTTTAAAGCAGTCTAGGGAAAAGGTGGGGTTTTCATTGTAATGAAAAACGACGCCTTGATAAGGATGGACAACTGGCTGCTGATGTAAAACACTTCGATGATGGACAACTCATAGCTGATGAAGAACGACTCCTCGACAGTGCTCAGTGCAGGGGTTTCTTTCGGCCTTCAGCTGCACTATAGTCTGTAGGCCGGCGGAAACTACTTGCTCTGGTCGGCTGAATCACCACCAGATCCTAATTCCTCACTCAAGAGGTTGAACAAAATTTAACCTCAGATATTATTGATATCTCAACAGAGACAGAGAAACTCTGGAAACGAATGTGGGATATCTAGGCGTTTACAGGGCTCATGACGAAAAAAAAAACGCAAACAAAATTGGAGAGACATCTTCAGGCGTCTTCTAGTAAGAAATTGTTGAATAAAGTTCGATAGAGCCTTACCTACACCAATAAAGTTAGAAATTAACGAGTGCAAAAAAAATGATAATTTATGGATAAACAATAAATAATATGAACTGTTTCTAAGTAAATAATTCATTTTAAAGTCCTTTTATATGTCTTGCATTATGTAATTTAAAAAAAAAAAATAAACAAAAAAAATATTAAATTAAAAAAGCAATTTAATTTTAAATACTCCTCCGCCTAACCACGAGTTTTTCTCTTTTAGGTGGAGTAAGCTTAGTATAATATATATCATGTTGTATAATTCTCTTATTTAAAAACTGTTAGAAATGTATTATGTGCTTATTTTTATAAATAAAGCTATTTAAAAAAAAAAATAATTTAAATATGGAAAAAAATGGAATTTTCAATTAACTCCTGCTTTGTATTATACAAAATAATGATAATTCAGTAATAATAATTCAATTTAATTTATTACACGTAGAGCGAATGGGTGATGAAAGAACGGCCAAAAGAATATATAATGCGAGTGTGCCTGGGTGATGTAGAAGTCGAGGAAGGCGAGAAAGACATGGCATGATCAAGCACAAGTGCTAAAAGTGGGCAAGTGAGAAGTCGGAATAATCGACGTGCGTGCATGAGAAGATGTATGAATGTGTAGGAAGCTAGAGAAGTATGCCAGGACAGAGTGGTGTGGCGTTCTATCCTCTCTGCCTACCCTTTGGAATAATGACGTGATGGTTAGTTTTATCATCATCATCATCATCACTCACCATATCCGCTATTCATATTTTTTTAATAAAAAACTAAGGATGAGAGTTTTCGTTTTTACGTGCAGAAAATTAGTTTTGTAAAATTAATTAAAAATAATAATAATTGGTCCCCTATGTAACATTATCATAACACACCTTAAAAACTCTTTAGTCATATTAATTATTAGGGATGCGCTATTTTCAGAAACCGAGTTCCGCGCATAACTGGTAAATACTAATATAACGACATTTTGAACGAATACAAACACCCGTAGACAAATGACTGGATTACACCCATGCTGGGCTGATATCAGATATTAATCATATCTCAACAGAGACAGAGAAACTCTGGAAACGAATGTGGGTTATCTAGGCGTTTACAGGGCTTATGACCTGTCATTGGCTGGGTTAAGTGGCCACTTGATGTATTACAACATTCCCCATTCCGCCCATCATCTGACAACCATGTATGACAAATTTTTTAACTTGTATATATATGTTGAGTTTGTTACAGAAGAATCCACATGCGAATTGTGTTCGACAGATTTTAAATATTTTTAAATATTCTTTACCTGTAGTGACATCTGTTGAGAATTTAGTTAAGCAATCTAACGCCCATATAACCCACATTCGTTTCCAGAGTTTCTTTGTCTCTGTTGAGATATCAATAATATCTGATATCAGCCCAGCATGGGTGTAATCCAGTCATTTGTCTACGGGTGTTTGTATTCGTTCAAAATGTTGTTAAAAATATTTACTGGTAAAAATAAAGCAAATAAAAATTGGAGAGACATCTTCAGGCGTCTTCTAGTAAGTAATCAAGTTCGGATGAACCTTACCTACACCAAAAAAGTTAGATTGCCCCAAAAAATGCTTAACTAAATTCTCAAAAGATGTCACTACAGGGAAAGAATATTTAAAATATTAAAAATCTATCGACAACACAACTCGCATGTGGATTCTTCTGTAAACAAACTCAACATATATACTAGTTTCAAAAATTTGTCATACATGATTGTCAGATGATGGGCAGAATGGGGAATGTTGTAATACATCAAGTGTCCACTTAACCCAGCCAATGGCAGGTCATAAGCCCTGTAAACGCCTAGATAACCCACATTCGTTTCCAGAGTTTCTCTGTCTTTGTTGAGATATCAATAGTAACAAATATAACGGTTACAGAAACAATTACTGGTTATTTAGGAATGAAAAAAAAAATTACAATACTATCTGGTTTTTTTGGGTCATATCTGCATATTTAATTTTTAGTGTGCAATTGAATTTTTAAATGTCTTTATAACACGATTACTTATGCAAACTTTTGCAAAAAGAAAAAAAAAAAATTTTAAATCTCAGATAAAAAAGTCATATAACACATTCGACTCCAAATATGATGTAGATTCACCAGTTATCGGGTTATACCTAGAGTTTTTTTAGTCCAAGTTTATATTAAGTGTAAAGTTAAATGATGATATATGTATAAATAAATAAAAAACTTTTGGTTGTCTGTAAAGTCGGTTTACGGACGATAATTCTACGTGATAACGTCATAAGAAAACATTGATGAAAAATAGCGTACTTTTATGAATTGAATTGAATTATCATTATTTTGTATAATACAAAGCAGGAGTTAATTGAAAATTACAATTGTTTCCATAAATAAACATTTTTTTGTTTTTTCTTCTTGTGTGCTGCTGCTGTCTCCCTTCTACTCGGATGCATCGGCCGATGGAGTGAAAGAGAGATAGACGCGTCACAAACCGAACGCATAGGCCGATCGTGCCTCTCTATTGCTTGTTCCGCGCTCTCGCTTGCACACTCGGCTCGGGCGGAACGTGTGACAATGAGTTATGCTTTTTCGTGTGTGCAGCCGGCGTTCATCGATTTATTAGACGTTATCACGTCAAAAAGATAAAAATTACTACAATACTTCTAAAAAAACGATAACTTTAAAGTTGAGGCTTTCTGTCTCCCAGGAGGTATCAAAAGAAATATTGATATATCGGGAAGCGTGTATTGACTAGAAATACGCCGGTATTTTTTAAATTTTAAATCGGTTATATTTTTTAAATATATAAAATAAGGTTAGGTTAGGTTAGGTTAGGTAAGGTTTTAAATAATTTAAGCATTATCGACAAAATTAGAAATTAAGAAAGAGCTTTTACGATGGTTTGGTCATGTGGAGCGAATGAGTGATGAAAGAATGGCTAAAATAAGTTTAAAAGCAAGTGTGCCTGGATGTAGAAGCCGCGGAAGGCCGAGAAAGACAACCTGGCATGACCAAGTAGGTACGACAAGTACTTGAAAGTGGACATGTGAAAAGTCGGAATAATCGGCGTATGTGCATGAGAAGATGTATGAATGTAGAGGAAGCAAAGGAAGTCTGTCAGGACAGAGTGGTATGGCGTTCTATTCTCTCTGACTGCAAAAATATCCAGTGCATCCCTACCGGTTATGCACATCCCTAATATTATTATTAGAATAATATGTTCCCTTGAGTATAGATGTAAAAATGAAGTTTCTATTGGAATTAATTTGACTTTTTTCAGTGTAAAACGACTCGAAATATCACCCGGGCCATACCCGTGCAAAACTATTTCAAAATCATTTTAGATGGTGGAAAATTAAAAAAACTATTAATTTATCATTTATATTAAAACATAGATGAATAAGATATTTGAATCGAAATATGCATGGTTATAATAAGTGACATTTAAAAAAAGACATTTTGAAAATTTGTGAGGCGTCGCGCTATTTCATTGTATTTATCATCATCACTTCAGCCCGTTGAGGTCCACTGCTGGACATAGGCCTCCTCCTGCCGTCTCCACTCTCCCTCCACTGTCTTCCAGCAGACTTCCTGATGTCGTCCACCCATCTAATCCTCGAGGCCTCTGGTTTCTCGGTCTCCACACCTCGTCCACCTGTCGCCCGCCATTCTGGCTGTGACCGGCCCATTTCCACTTCAACCAAGCAATTCGCTCCACCACGTCGCAGACCTTTGTCTGGCGTCGGATCCAATCGTTCCTTAATGTTATTCCAAGCATAATCCTCTCCTCCATATCTGCCAATATACAGTAAAATGGCGCGACGCTTCACATGTGAACACTCTCTGTCATCCATTGAGAAAATTGCTAAGCATTTTATCAGAAACCTTGCATGTGATGCAATGATTGCAAGTGAGATTCTTACCGAATTATATCACCTACTAGGAAACGCCTGAAGATTAATCTTCAATATAGGTGAAATGGGAAATGTTGTAATACATCAAGTGGCCACTTAACCCCGCCAATAACAGGTCATACGCCCTATAAACGCCTAGATATCCATATTCCTTTTTAAACTTCTCGTCTCTGTTGAGATGTCAAATTGTAAACCTTTTTCTCTTATAAAATTATTGAAAAGTACATTAACTAACTAACTCACTAACCATCGCGCCATTTCCCCGTAGGGGTAGGCAGAGAGGATAGAACGCCATACCACTCTGTCCTGACAGACCTCCTTTGCTTCCTCTACATTCATACATCTTCGTAAAGTACCGTAGATTAAGTAAAACTGCGCAAATTACTTTCATAATTCAGTTTTTGCTTGACGTGATGTAGATTCACTGGTTTCCCGCTTGTACATCGAGTTTTGTAACACGGTGTATAATTTACTGAAATAAACACTTTATTTTACATAAAAGTGGGTTCGGTCTGTCGACCTGTCAAGCCACTTAAGATAATAGATTTCCAAAGATAAACTCAACTAATTTATTTTCTTTCTAATACAATAGATCCTAATGTATCTAAGACAACAAAGACTTGGGAAAAACAATAATGACGTGAATAAAACAATCAAATTCAATACAAACTTTTGAACAATAATTTCAGAGGAGTGACATTCCATAATTGAAAAATACTACCGTGTTTGAGGTGTCTAGCTAGGCAATTCCAAGCGTTTATTTTACTTTTGACAGCTCGATTATGTATCGATTAGGGATGACCTAATGCGTTACCGAATCGATTTCTCATCAAAATCGACTTTATTTATTATTTATTTATTTTAACCACCTCAACAGGCTAGGAGGCCCAATTACAGAGGGGAACAACGTCACAAACACCCAGGCTTGAGAAAAATTACTTTTTGACTCACCGGGAATCGAACCCGGAACCTCCGCATCGTGAGTCCAGCATCTTAGTCATTACGCTACGGAGGCCGCCAATGAAGAAGATGAATTTATTGGCGGCCGCATTGGTCATCCGGCGAAGGCGTTTCGGCTGACTTGGCCATATACTACGTACGCCTCCCGAGAGCCGCCACCATGCTTGCCTATATTACAAGGCATCAGGTTCTCGGCGTCCTGGTCGTCCACTGTTGACAATTCGTCGGCAGTTTGCGTCAGAGCTGCGGGACAAGGACTTGACTGGCAGGCAGTTTGTGGATTCCATATGCTCCACATAGGGAGCGGATATGGTATGATGATAATTTGATAATGATGATGTACGCAATGAAAGCCCCACCCTTTCCCTAGACTGCTTTAAAGACTCTCGAGTCTTTTTTCACTCCAGCCAACTCAACCGATTTTTTCAACAAGCTAAACCGTGATTTTAAGATTGTTAGTGTGATAAAAATACGGATGAATTTACGATTATGTACGCGAACAAATGCTTTCATTGTACCCCTACCACCGTCTCGGCTTATGTATTATAATTGTCATTGTTTCCATCACCCAAACCAACCAGAGTCGGCCCAAATTAACAGTTGTAGGGTAGGTTAGTTTCTACCCCGATCATTATTTATCAGTAATTACTACCACCCGAGTGGAGACCGGTATCCCGCCTCGCCAGGGCCCCCATCCCAGACATCCACCCGTGCATCCGCGGTCAGGGTCTCAATGATGATGATGTACACTTGCTATGGTTTCCTGTTAGTTGAAAATATCGTTTCGTTCAGAGTTTCTCGACAGCTTTGAATATTTATTCCTCCACATATAGGATATAGGATATATTATAAACAGGATGTGTTATTTCGGGGTATGTTCCCACCGGATTCGAACTGCTACGTTTCGGAAGGGTAGCACGTCCCGTCCTCGGGGACCTCATAAAGGTGAATTATATAGCGCCGTGCCCAACAACACGTAGCATAGGGGAGTGTTATACAGGATGATACAATGGACATACATTACACAGGGTGGATTTTTATTTCGTTTCCTAAATAAGGTAAACGTGATGTAAAAGTTTTTTTGACATGAAATATTTATTTACATTTGATTTTCGTATTAATGTTTCATTTGTGATACCTTGGACTGGTACTGAAGCGTATGATTGATCATAGTACCTTCATGCAATAAAATTATCTAGATACACTGCACTTGGTGTACCGATGTAGTGCCCTATACACCATTGAGTGCGGATAAGGAAAGAAGTAGTAGTAGTTTAACATTTTCCTTTATGCATTTTTTTTTTTTTTCGTGTATTCATGCCTGCATCACACCTGTTCTCCTCTATGGCTGCGAATCATGGCACCTAATCAGGGCCCAAAATACCAGACTTCTGAGTGCAGAGAATAGGTCATTATCATCATTTCAGCCCGTTGAGGTCCACTGCTGGACATAGGCCTCCTCCCTCCACTGTCTTCCAGCAGACTTCCTGATGTCGTCCACCCATCTAATCCTCGAGGCCTCGGTCTCCACACCTCGTCCACCTGTCGCCCGCCATTCTGGCTATGTGACCGGCCCATTTCCACTTCAACCAAGCAATTCGCTCCACCACGTCGCAGACCTTTGTCTGGCGTCGGATCCAATCGTTCCTTTTTCAGTCTCTTGATGTTATTCCAAGCATAATTCTCTCCATGCTCCTCTGTGCAACTTGCAACTTTTGGGAGGATTGCTTGGTCAGAGTCATTGTTTCCGCGCCATAAGTAAGGACGGGCAGAATGCATTGGTTGAACACTCGAGTCTTGAGAATAGGTGTCTTAGAATAATTATGAGGTGTGCGGTGGTCTGACTGTGTAAGGAACACAGAGGTGAGCAACCCAACCCTTGGTATCTACTGTCATCCGGCGAAGGCGTTTCCCAAAAAACTTTTGGTTTGTCTGTAAAGTCGGTTTACGGACGATAATTTTACGTGATAACGTCATAAGAAAACATTGATGAAAACTAGCATACTTTAATGAATTGAATTGAATTATTATTACTAAATTATCATTTATTTTGTATAATACAAAGCAGAAGTTAATTGAAAATTTCAATTTTTTCCATAAATTAAAATTTTTTTTGCGCTCGTTAATTTCACTTTCATTTTGTAGCTTTTGTGTGCTGTGCTGTCTCCTTCTACTCGGACGCATCGGCCGATGGAGTTGAAGAGAGATAGATGTGTCACAAACCGAACGCTTAGGCCGATCGTGCCTCTCTATCGCTTGTTCGCGCTCTCGCTTGCACACTCGGCTCAGGCGGAACGTGACAATGAGTCATGCTTTTTCGTGTGCGCAGCCGGCGTACATCGGTTTATTAGACGTTATCACGTCACTAAAAACTAACTAACCCACTACTTCAACTTTCATCCTTCTTTTTCCAACACCACGCTTCACTACCATACATAAGGGTTGGTACCAGAACTCCGTTGTGTACTGCCAATATTGCTTCTTTCGATAAGTTCTTATTTGCCACTATCGATTTCAAGGCACCATTAACTCTGTTTCCGGCTTTAACCCTTCTCTCAATGTCCTTATCCACAAAAAAAGCCCTTTCTTAATTTTGACGATAATGCTTATCTCGGCCTTGCACTCTGCTCTAATTTCGACAAATAATTATTAAATATTTAAATAATAATTCATTAATCATCATCATCACCACACCATGTGTGGAGAACACGGATTTTTGGTGTCACCTAGTTGGTGGCCAATTAAGTAGTACAGATTTATGTGGGTGCACAGAAAGAGAGATAGTAAAACAGGTACTCACGTTTTTTACAATGGTTTATTCACAAAAACTAACTACTGATGCTAACACTTAAATGAATGAAAAAAAAAATGTTGAAGAATGGCTAATAAAACAATGATTTTAAATTCTCGAAAGTTGGCGGGAATAATGTGACGCGTGCGATCACGAGGCGAGCCGAAAGGATTCTCGTCGTAAGTTCGTACGCCTTCGTACGTGTTCGTCTTCTCTCATCGCGTCATTGTCGGCGGTCGTCGGCGGCCGTCGGCGGCGCGTGACGTCATTGTTGCCCGCCACAGATTCAACAAGCTGCCTCCAAGCCAAGCGCTCGGCCGCCACTTCCCGCGCTACCTCCCAAGTCAGCTGAAGGAATTAATAATACCTGGTGTAAACTCGGCTTGGTTAACTGTAGATAGCACAGATCACAGCGGTCAACTTTCCTATTAAAAGCGCTCAATATTATTTTTCTAATTGAGCAGTGGGCTGAGGAGGTTTCGGGGATTAGCGAGTGGAGAGAGGAGAGAGGAGAGATATGGGAAGAGAGAGATAGCTATCTGGCGAGAATAGCCCTGTTGCGTGTTTTTAAAGAAATGATACCTTGGACTGGTACTGTAATAAATTTAAAAAAATGATAACTTGGACTGGTACTGTAATAAATGTGTAATAAAACGATCAAGATACACTGCACTTGGCGTACTTGGTGCACTCGGTTAAAACAAAATTCCGCCTTTATAACGCACTTTTTGTTTTTTTTTTTTTTTTTTATAAAAAATAAATCTATGCAATCTTATGATATTTGCACATATTTCAATTTGTAAATACTATTTTCAATAAAGCCTAAGCGGCTTGTGCTTGAAAATAGGAATCGAGTCGTGTCGAAGTGGGGATTCGAACCGACGATCTCTGGACTCAGAGACCGCGACGCTACCCACTGGGCCACCACCCGTTCCAAATAACACCGAATAGGTGTGTTAGAAGAATATATTAGGCGTGCGGTCGTTTGATTTTGTAAGGAACACAGAAGTGAGGCAACGGACACAGCAACCTAAAAAATGTACGAGGAGATGCCAGAAGAAATAAAATATATATGAACAAAAAAGTTATCTAGGGCTAAGTGTAAAAATAAAAATATAATATATATATAGAAATATTAGGATAAGAATAGTTAGGAAAAAAATACATTAAGTGTAATGTAATATATTAGTCTATGTAAAAATTATTAAGTACTAAATAAATATAATAATAAAAAAAAAAAAAAACCCTTGGTATCTACTGTCATCCGGCGAAGGCGTTTCCCCATATACTACGCACGCCTCCCGAGAGCCGCCACCATGCTTGCCTATTTTACAAGGCATCAGGTTCTCGGCGTCCCGGTCGTCCACTGTTGACAATTCGTCGGCAGTTCGCGTCAGAGCTGCGGGACGTGGACTAGACTTGGGAGGATGCGCGGGAGCTGGCGGCCGATCGCTTGGAGGCCTGGAGGCAGTTTGTGGATTCCATATGCTTCACATATGGAACGGATATGGTATGACTGATTGATTGATTGACATTTCACACTTTTGAAAAATACTACCGTATCTATTTGTGTGTAGTTGCCCATCACGTCATCAATAGGCATCTACGACATCTACGTCACACGTTTCGTGTATTGGTCTAAGTGCTGGAGTCTTTAGACGGTGGAATTTGATAATAAGGGTGTTATGAAATTAACCCTAAGAAGCGTATATTTTTAGAAAAATTTGTATGGAAACATGGAAACACCCCTTCTGAATTTTTGTTCGAAGCATTAAATAATTACATCTATGACGTGGACTTGACTTGGGAGGATGCACGGGAGCTGGCGGCCGATCGCTTGGCCTGGAGGCAGTTTGTAGATTCCATATGCCCCGCATAGGGAGCGGATTTGGTATGATGATGATGATGATGGTGTACCCATGCAGTGCCCTATGCACCATGGGGTGCGGATTAAAGAAAGTAGAAGTAGTAGTACCTTTCCAAGGTTAATTTATATATATGAAAATTTCTTCCCGACCCGCGGCCGCTCCACCATGCAATCGTAGTCCTCGATTCTCTACCTGGATTTTTTTAAATATTCAAACTATCTAACTAACTAACCATCACGCCATTTTCCCGAAGGGTAGGGCAGAGAGGATAGAACGCCACACCACTCTGTCCTGGCATATTCAACTCCGATGGGGCAGTCCAAACCGACTTCAAAGATTTTATGATGATTCCCGTCCGAATGGTTATTTTAGTAAAGGGATCGATGAACTACCTATGAGATGGCAAAAGTGCATAGATAGCAATGGTACATATTTTGATTAAATAAATATATTATATTTTAAAAAATCAACTTTATGTTCCTCCCATACAAAACGCCAATTTCATATGTAAGGACCTAATATTATAACCGCATGGAGTTTTAGTTCATTGGGCAATTCATTAAAATACATGATTCCAAAACTAAAAAAACTAACTAACCATCACGCCATTTCCCCGAAGGATAGAACGCCACACCACTCTGTCCTGGCACACTTCTCTTGCTTCCTCCACATTCATACATCTTCTCATGCACGCACGTCGATTATTCCGACTTTTTACATGCCCACTTTCAAGCACTTGTTTTACTTGATCATGCCATGTCTTTCTCGGCCTTCCTCGACTTCTACATCCAGGGACAGTCGCATCATATATTTTCTAGCCGTTCTTTCTTTCATCATCCATTCGCTCCACGTGACCGAACCAACGTAAAAGACCTTTCTTAATTTTGTCCATAATGCTTAACTCGGCCTTGCCATTCTGCTCTAATTTCGACATCTGTACATAGTCTTACCACACATTCGCCTGAGGGATCGCATTTCGACTGCATTCAATCTACTTTGAAAATCTTCCAGAAGCGTTTTACTGTTACATCACAAAGCGAGAGCCTTCAAAATAAAATATAAAAATTAAATATTCATTTTTGTTTTATTCATCAATTGATCAAAAGAAAACGCTTAACAATATGGGAATTAAGAAAATAATTTCCCGTTGTGTATAATATTTTATTACACAAGAAAGTGAAATAAATATATATTGGATATTATTGATATCTAAACAGAGACAGAGAAGCTCTGGAAACGAATGTGGGTTATCTAGGCGTTTACAGGGCTTATGACCTGTCATTGGCTGGGTTAAGTGGCCACTTGACGTAATTACAACATTCCCCATTCCGCCTGTCATCTGACAACCATGTATGACAAATTTTTGAAACTTGTATATATCTAAGATGTAAAGAACAATCCGCTTGCGAGTTGTTATTTCGACAGAATTCGAATATATTTAATATTCTTTCTCCATACTGACATCTATTGAGAATATTGTTAAAGTATTTTTTTTGGGCGATCTACATTATTGGTGTAAGTAAGGTTCGAATCTGAACTTTACTACCTACTAGCAGACGTCTGAAGATGTCTCTTCAGATGGCGGAATGGGGAATGTTGTAATTACGTCAAGTGGCCACTTAACCCAGCCAATGACAGGTCATAAGCCCTGTAAACGCCTAGACAACCCACATTCGTTTCCAGAGCTTCTCTGTCTCTGTTGGGATATCAATAATATCTGATATCAGCCCAGCATGGGTATAATCCCAGTAATTTGTCTACAAGTATTTGTATTCATTCAAAATGTTGTTCAATAATATATATTGATTTTTCACCAATGTCTATTTTTAATCACCAAATTAATAATTTAGTCCAATGTCACCTGCCCGAACTCTCTGGGTGTTGGGGGAGGCGGGGTACAGCGACTCGCTAGGGAAGGATGACACAGGGGGCGAGATGACGCAAGGATTATATGACGCAGACGGGGCAGTTGTTATTCAGATTATACACTAAAAAAACTTTTGGCTGTCTGTAAAGTCGGTTTACGGACGATAATTTTACGTGATAACGTCTTGAGAAAACATTTATGAAAAAGGTCATGCCATGTCTTTCTCGGCCTTCCTTGGCTTCTACACCCAGGCACACTCGCATTTAAACTTCTTTTAGCCGTTCTTTCATCACTCATTCGCTCCACATGACCAAACCATCGTAAGAGCCCGTAATTTTGTCGATAATGCTTATCTCAGCCTTGCACTCTGCTCTAATTTGGACATTTGTACACCTATCATACATAGTCTTACCACACAGAGATCGCATTTCAACTGCACTGTTTCCACGATCTAATAGACTTTAAATCATTCTGTTTGATTGAGTCAATTGACTTGATCTTCCGACGACTAGAACATGACAAAAAAAATTTTGCTTGTCTGTTAAGTCGGTTTACGGACGATAATTTTACGTAATAACGTCGTCTTAAGAAAACATTGATGAAAAATAGCATACTTTTATGAATTGAATTGAATTATTATTACTGAATTATCATTATTTTGTATAATACAAAGCAGGAGTTAATCGAAAATTACAGTTTTTATTTTTTTGCACTCGTCAATACTTGATTGTGATTAAAAAATTACAATATCAAGGGATTTTTTTAAAAATTTTTTACGATGTCATATGAATTTCCTAGCGCGGTTTGAAATAGCGCTTTTTCAAATCGCTCGCAAAAATCCTCCATTTAGCGCGAGTGCGGGGTAACGTCACAGCAATATAGGCGCTTACTACGGAATGAATTTCACGCCTTTTACGGTGGACGGGTATGACGTCATTAGCCAATAACGCGCGTTAAAAATCATTCGTATTTTCGTGTTTTTAAAACAATTTATTAATAAAAACTAAGCGTAAGACTGATCATCTTGCCTTCGTGTAATTAAATGATCAAGATACACTACCTTGGTGTACCGATGCAGTGCCCTATGCACCATTGGGTGCGGATAAGGAAAAGAAGAAGAAGAAATTTTTGAGTATTGTGTTTTATATCGTTGGAATAGTAAAAATATCCTTTAAATATTTATAAGGTTTTTAAGAATAATCATGTTATCTGGAAGAACCCCATTGTTTACTTAAATTATACAAATGAATTACAAGTAACAATGTGCTATTAACAATTAATTTCCAACTTATATACATATGATGATATGATGTTTAAGATCCTCCAACCTGTGTTATTTTGTGAAGGATAGGACGATGATAGGAAAAGTAGGAAATCAAGGGGGAGTGTTTTCAAGTGTAATGTGCCTTGAAAAAGTCAAATCGATAATTGTTCCTCTTAGCGTTGTTGACTTATTAACATCTGAAACGCATTTGAGATTGTACGTATCTTTCATATATTTGAGGAATGCTTTTTCGTGTGTGCAGCTGGCGTTCATCGATTTACTAGACGTTATCACGTCAAAATCATACAGTATTTTGACATAATTTTTTGAGCAGAATTCATAATGAGGAAATCCACTGCTACCCGGAATTGAATTTTAAAAATGCTTTCGTGTAGACACGAATATTTAAAAAATTTGAAGTGGGATGAAATATCCCAAAAACGCACGCAAAAATTTATAAAAAATGTTGAAAATAGCATTCATTTCAAAATCTTAAACAATGACGTCACTCCTTGTATCTAAGTGTAGTGTTTCCGGTTTCCGTTTTTTAACCCCCTGTAGCCGCGTTCCATGGCATTTTAATATGGAATACAATCTACATACAAGCTTCTACTGCAAAAAAGATGGCCGCCATTCAGTCTCTCTAGAACAGCTGTTAACAGTATATGACAGTTGAGTCGACGGTATATTTTATCGGTGCTTCCCGCGTCAGTTTGCATAGATTTTTGACAGTTTTGTTGCTGCTGGAGAAATACCATGGCCTTAAACAACCCGTTTTATGACGTCACTCCAAAAATGACGCACTTAGTACATAGTAGTATTTGGCGCGGTATTTGAAATGTGCAACTTTAAAAAATCGTATCTTTTATAACTTATAAAAAAATATTAAAAATATATTTTTTTTTGTTTAGTTAAATAGTAAGTTTATAGAAAAAAATTACTTTAGAAAACAGTGGATTCCCTCATTTAGTTCAATGTCGCCTGCCTGAACAATCTGGGCTTAGGGGGAGGCGGGCTACAGTGATATGCCTATGTACAGTAATACGAAATAATGCAGGGTTAAAATGACTCAGATAGAAGCAGTAGCCATCTAGCTTTTAATTATCTAAAATAAGACATATATTATTTTTATATCCCAACAGAGACCGAGAAACTCTGGAAACGAATGTGGATTATCTAGGCGTTTACAGGGCTTATGGCCTGTCATTGGCTGGGTTTAGTGGCCATTTGATGTGATTTAGTGGAATATTTGAGATCTTATGATATTCTCAAATATTTCAATTTCAGGCTGCTTTCAAATAGTCGGAAATAACTGTGCCAGAAAGCAAGAAACAGGTTGTGCTGGAGTGGGATTCGAACCTAGAGATTCTAATCCGGAATCCTCGAATCTACCACTAGACCACAACTAGTGTCCGACCGAAAGTGTACTTTCACTTTCGGCCGAAAGCCGTAGCCGAATTTCGGCAAAATTCTACTTTCGGCAGAAAGCCGAAAGCCGAAAGCCGAAACCGAAAGCCGTAGCCGAAAGTATGTATATTATTTAAGTGCCTAGTTAGTTATGCATTATTTAGTTAGAAGGATATGCAAGTAACAATAAAAGGTGTTTACAATTCTGGGAACTTTTTTATTTAATGCTTTCGGTTGGGCCGAAAGTGACCACTACTTTCGGCCGAAACCGTAAGTTTGCCGAATGTGGCAAATATTGGCCGAAAAAGCCGAAAGCCGAAAGCCGAAACCGAATATTCGGTCGGACACTAACCACAACCCGGTTCGTATGTATTACAACATTCCCCATTCCGCCCATCAGCTGATAACCATACATAACAAATTTTGGTTTCTTCTGTTAGTATGAATTATCCTGCCACGTTTCACGTTTACAAGTTCTGTTGAGAAGATTGTTAAGCATTTTTTGGCAATCAATCTTTTATTGGTGTAGGTAAGGCTCATCCGAACTTCATTAATTACTAGAAGACGCCTGAAGATGTCTCTCTCCAATTTTTATTTGCTTTATATTTTAACCAGTAAATCTTTTTAACAACATTTTTGAATGTGTACAAGTACTTGTAGACAAATTATGGACTAAAAGAAGTTTGAATGCAAGTGCAAGTGTAGAAGCGATGAAGGCCGATAAAGACATTGCATGACCATCGGAATAATCGCGTATGTGCATGAGAAGATGTATGAATGTAGAGGAAGCAAAGAAGTATGTCAGGACAGGGTGGTACGTCGTTCTATCCTCTCTACCTACCCCTGCGGGGAAATGGCATAATGGTTAGTTAGTTATAGTCCTTAAAATATAGCTTGATTAGAATGACAGTTCGTCACGTTAGAATCTGTATGAAATCAAGTCTGATATGATTGTATGGGACTTGGTTCAAACAAATACTACCAAGAAATGACGTCTAACGAGTGATTTAGTACATTAATAAACAAAAAACCATTAGTATCTGGAATGCTTCACATATCAATCAATATATTAAAATGTAAAAAATTAAACAGTTTGACGGCTGTCATTCTAATCAAGCTATATTTAAACAGACTATAGTTAGTTTACATTTCTAAACTTCGGTCAACTTCAGTCAACTTTGCCAAAGTTACACTACAAGAATAAAGAATATCAATTTCATATGTGAAGTTTTTATTACGCTCATTGTTCTAAAACACTGGAAATATACGGTATTATGAATGTTTTTTTATTTAAGTCAATTAAGGGTTATTTTAAAGGGCACGTTGACGAGAGCGTTAGTAGTTATAAGGCCGTAAAAACAAATTATTTATTACTATAAAGCGCTTTTATGCCGCTAAAATTGCTCTTTACAAATGCGCCTGTTTTACGGCAATTTGCATAACACATGTGCTACGCGGAGGTATGTAATTATATTCAAGGCGCGTGGAATCGTCAATGAGTAGGGAGGCGCAGTATAGAATATTAATTTATCATTTATTTAAAGACAATTTATGAAGCAATAACACGGCTTGCAGCTACCAAGAGCATGGACAATTTGAATTCTAACCTTGAATACATTTTTATCATCATCATCATCATACCATATCCGCTCCCTATGTGGAGCATATCGATTCCGCAAACCGCCCCCAAGCCAAGCGATCGGCCGCCAGCTCCCGCGCATCCTCCTAGGTCAGGTCCACGTCCCGCAGTTCTGACGCAAACTGCCGACGGATTGTCGACAGTGGACGACCAGGACGCGGAGAACCTGATGCCTTGTAAAATAGGCAAGCATGGTGGCGGCTCTCGGGAGGCATACGTAAAATATGGCCTAGCCAGCCGAAACGCCTACGCTGAATGGCAGTAGATACCAAGGGTTGCTGCGTCCGTTGATTCACCGCTGTGGTCCTTATTCCTTAAATAAATTATATATTTTTAAAAAAAACATTAAAATTGATTAAACATCTCGAGGTATATTTATACGAAAACGGCGCTATACAAAATACAGATATGGCTATGAGATGATATATGTAATATAATATGAGGAACGGGGAATATTGTAATACATTTTATATCAAATGGCCGCTTAACCCGATAGGTCAAAAGCCCTGTAAACGCCTTAATGTCTATATTGAATTTCATCGCTTCATTGGCTCTGTTGATATATCAATAACCGAATAAATAACGTTTTCGTTATATCGGCTATTCCCATTACTAGATTTCTAATAAATCAAATTATTATTTCTAAAATACACTAACCTAATATTAATTCGTCAAATTATCACAACGATTCGCGAAATTTGGAGAGGAATATTTATTTTGAGGCAATAGAAACTATAAGCCGTATTTACACAAGGAATTTAATATTATAACCGCATGGAGTTTTAGTTTAAATAATTTTGAGTGTGTCCAAATACTTGTAGACAAAAACTGGATTTCACCCATTACGGCTAAATAATTACAATTTGACATCTCAACAGAGACGAGAAACTTGGAAGGGAAAATACTAGGTGAAATGGGGAATGTTGTAATGCATCAAGTGGCCACTTGACCCAGCCAATGACAGGTCATAAGCCCTGTAAACGCCTAGATATCTATATTCCCTTTCAAGTTTCTCGTCTCTGTTGAGATGTCAAATTGTAATTTTTAGTTCATTGGGCAATTCATTAAAATACATGATTCCAAAACTAAAAAAAAATTAACCAACTCACACGCCATTTCTCCGAAGGGGTAGGCAGAGAGGATAGAACGCCACACACACACTCTGTCCTGGCACACTTCTCTTGCTTTCTCCACATTCATACATCTTCTCATGCACGCACGTCGATTATTCCGACTTCTTACATGCCCACTTGTTTTACTTGATCATGCCACGTCTTTCTCGGCCTTCCTCGACTTCTGCATCCAGGCACAGTCGCATCATATATTTTTTTAGCCGTTTTTTCATCATCCATTCGCTCCACACGACCGAACCAACGTAAAAGACCTTTCTTAATTTTGTCGATAATGCTTATCTCAGCCGAGCATTCTGCTCTAATTTCGACATTAGTGCACCTATCATACATAGTCTTACCACACAGAGATCGCATTTCAACTGCATTCAATTTACTTTCATCCGTATTTTTCCAACTCCACGCTTCGCTTCCATACATAAGGGTTGGTACCAGAACATAAGAAACATAAGAACATGATTACCTTATATAAGAAACTATTTTTGAAATGTCTTGTATGAAATTTTGGAATTTTAACATTATTTTGGTACCTCATTGGTACCACCAACAATACTGAGGGATCCACCAACACTGAGGGATCGTCCCACCTCCACCCGCGACTGTTATAGAGTCCTTGGGGACTCTGTCAGTCACGCTATTTTATGCAGGACTTTAAATTCTTGCTGTTGCAAATGCATAAGCAAATTGCAGGGCCAAAGTTCCAAGTGAAGTTAAGTCAAGAGGGCGACAGCATCGATCACGTCAAAAGAAAATCATGATGCCGCCACACCCACACGATCCCTCAGAGTCTCCATATCGAAATTATCTTTTTTTTTTTTTTTTATCAATGCAAACATACAAAACAATAATAAAAATTAATACAGTCAACAAAATACGCCGTAAAAGCTCAAAACAATACAAAAGAACATAAGAAAAAAGGTGTATAAAAGGACATGGTTGAAAAACAATACAAATACAAGTCACCCAAGGAAAGGATGGGAGGGTCCGATGCCTTGCAGGAAACCCGCTTGCACAGCGCGGGTGTAAACTGTGCGCCTCTCGATTTAAGCTTATGCCCGCTTTATATGGGACAGTTTCTCGTTCAGAAAAACTACACAGTTTCTTGTTCAGAAAACTGTGCAGTCTGTCAAACTTCTGTCAAAAGACACGCTAAATATGTGTATTTTTGAAACGCGATTGTAAGTTATTATCGTATGTTTGCTCTCAGAATTTGTATATTTAGCTAATAATGTAAATATGTTATTGGTTTTTTACGTATTTAAAAGCATACAATAAACCAATGTCTACTTAAACGTTTACATAAAAAACATTGACTGTCATGTCAGCTTAAATCTGACACTAGCACACAGTTTTTCATGCAGTTTTAGCTTTATACGGGACCGTTTTCAGACTGCACAGAAAACTGTGTAGTAAACTGTCCCATATGTGTATAGCGGGCTTTAGACTATGATGTTCTCTGCGTAATCTATACAATAATGTTATCCTACAGAAAAAAATCTTGACAAAGGCCTATTACCTCTGAAACTTTATATTATTAAATTTTCCAAGTTAAGTCGTCAGAGTATCTTCAGCTGCTGTCAAAAACACACTTTAAAGTCCCAAATCTTTAAATGAAATTCGTGTGTTGAAGGAACAAAGAAAAAAACTTTATCTGTCTTATACAACCTTAGCAGAAAATTAAATAAAAGTATTTTTACTACCCCATGTTAAATAAATGTTTAAAGTTTTGTTCCCGGCATTGTAATATCCGTGTAAACTTATATATATTGGGCCCTTTTTCTATTGTTTTTCTTTAAGCCACTTAATACGGGACAGTTTACTGTGCAATTTCTTGTTCAGAAAACTACACAGTTTCTAGTACCGTTTTCTGACCAATAAAAACTTCGCGGTGTGAATTTTACCTTTACACGGCACAGTTTACTGTCTGTAGGCATGCGCAGAACGCGACAGTCGGACCATACAATACACAGTCGGACTGCCATACATGTTGCCATACTTACAAATCTCTATCGTCGCCTATATCTTATTGATTTTTTGCACATCTATCGATTTTGTGGAGATTTATCGAATCTACTGAAAATGTACAACCGATTTATCGATTTTGGAGTCATTTTAATTTTAAAGCATTTATTTTTATGCAATTATAAGCGCAGATAAATTCAACATATTATGAATAACTTTAGGAACTTCTACCGATTTTACAATTTGGCAACATTACTCATCTGTCAAATAGTCGTTATTCGATATTTTGAATTTCGATCTAGGATTTCAGTTAATATTATTTATTACATTATATTCATATTCGCCATAGTAAAAGTTTATCAAAGTTTATTTGTAACATTACCGATACTTTTGAATGTTATACTGTCGTAATCGCCGCGGGTGATGCGCGCGCCGAAACTGTGTGAAAAAATGTGTGGAATTAGCGCACAGTGAGAATCTGACACTAGCACACAGTTTTTCATCCAGTTTTAGCTTTAAACGGGACAGTTTTCAGACTGCACAGGAAACTGTGTAGTAAACTGTCCCGTATATAGTGGGCTATAGCCTCTCTCCGAACAATTGTATTCCACGATTTTCTTCTTAAAAACAAGTATTAGAGCAATGATTTTTTCAAACATAAATATCTATGGTGCATTTTGAATGTGTACAAATACTTAAATAGACAAGTTTACTGAAATTATAATTTATTTATTACTTTATTTTTAATAGGCGGCATTTTGTTTGTAACTCACCGCCTTTATAACTCATGCATCACACCTGTTCTCCTCTATGGCTGCGAATCGTGGCACCTAACCAGGGCCCAAGATAGCAGACTTCTGAGTGCAGAGAATAGGTGTCTTGGAAGAATTTTGAGTGTGCGGTGGTTTGACTTTGTAAGGAACACAGACTAACATATCCTACTACTGTTAATTTGGGCCGACTCTGGTTGGTTTGGGTGATGGAAACAATGCCAATTATAATACATAAGCCGAGACGGTGGTAGGGGTACAATGAAAGCATTTGTTCACGTACATAATCGTAAATTCTTCCGTATTTTTATCACACTAACAATCTTAAAATCGCGGTTTAGCTTGTTGAAAAAATCGGTAGAGTTGGCTGGACTGAAAAAAGACTCAATAGTCTTTAAAGCAGTCTAGGGAAACGGTGAAGCTTTCATTGTAAGGAACACAGAGGTGAGGCAACGGACACATCAACCCTTGGTATCTACCGTCATCCAGCGAAGGCGTTTCGGCTGGCTAGGCCATATACTACGCACGCCTCCCGAGAGCCGCCACCATGCTTGCCTATTTCACAAGGCGTCAGGTTCTCGGCGTCCTGGTCGTCCACTGTTGACAATTCGTCGGCAGTTTGCGTCAGAGCTGCGGGACGCGGACTTGACTTGATGATGTATGATGATGATGATGATTATTTTTAATGAAATTTGAGATATGTAAAAAATTTGTATGAAATACGTCGTGTGTAAAATCCAAACATGAAATGGCTGTATCTCGCTTATTAGTTATCCGATTTACAAACGGATTGAACTGATGGTTGTGCAATTTTTTGCTTTATTTTTTTGCATTAAAAAAAAGCGTATTACAGGGGTGATGTTTTTTCCTAAAACGACAGGCAACAAATTCTTCCAGTAAACCCACCACCTCACGAGGCGGTTCTTCAGGATAGCTATCATTAATTACAATATGTTTGCAGGTCCAGCAAGCTGAAGGGCTTCTGGTTCAGCATCAGCGAGGAGCCAGTTCCTGGGCTGGACTTCCTCTCCGCTGCTCTGCTGTCGGCGGAGTACGAGAGAGCCCTCGCGAGGGCTTTGGCGATGCCGGCGTGTCGGGTGGTGCCATTCTTCGGGGCGTTTCTCAGGGAACTGAGGTAGGTGGGAAGATAGTAGGCGAGATGCCAGATAGGTGGAAAGATAGTAGGCGAGATGCCAGATAGGTGGAAAGATAGTAGGCGAGATGCCAGATAGGTGGAAAGATAGTAGGCGAGATGCCAGATAGGTGGAAAGTTTAAATAGACAAGATGCCAGATAGGTGGAAAGATAGTAGGTGAGATGCCAGATAGGTGGAAAGTTAAAATAGACAAGATGCCAGATAGGTGGAAAGATAGTAGGTGAGATGCCAGATAGGTGGAAAGTTAAAATAGACAAGATGCCAGATAGATGGGTAGCTGTAGGTCAAGATGCCAGTAAAGTGGGTAGCTATAGGTCAAGATTAGGATGGCCCAAAAATGTTAAATTTCCCCTACACCTCAGGGCATCCGCTAAGTTTTTTACTTTAGTTGATAGTAGTTAAGTGCTAAAATTTCAATGTCCTAGGTGGAATAAAAGGCTATGCTCAACGTCTCCAAGGTTTTAAGATTTTTGTGAAAGAAATACCAAAAAAAAAATGTTAAAGCGTTGACAAAATTAGAACTATCAATGGTTGTTTGTGAGGAGTGCTTTTATTCAAGTGATTATTTTAGACTTTTTGCGAAAATATGGCTTTGTCATCTACTATAACACGTCAAGCGGACTCTATATTCTTGATAGGTGTCAAAGATTTAGAACCAATATCTAGATTTAATAAGTTACCATTCATCATCAATATTATACTATGAAATAAACTAATTTAGTACTTCCCAGGTAGTTGTACTTAATTTAGAACAACCCTCGAAATGCCAGATTTTTTCTTTATATTACATACCTTTGAGCACTGTCTTCCAATTAGAATATTAGCTTCAAACTTTACCTGAATACTTGTTTTACCACTGATAAAAAAAATTGTGGGTGCCCAGACATGTTAACTAGTTTTGAAATTTTAAATATATAATATGGGCCAACTAGTCAAGATGCCAGGTAAGTGGGTAGCTATAGGTCAAGATGCCAGGTAAGTGGGTAGCTATAGGTCAAGATGCCAGGTAAGTGGGTAGCTATAGGTCAAGATGCCAGATAAGAGCCCCCGCAGACTAGAGACTTTCTATCGGGCGATAGTTCAGTCGGGCTTTTAATCAGTATGAAGATGTATGCGAGTACGCATACTACAACGATCCAGTATCGGCCGGGCGATAGCTTTCTCCTTCGTAGTATTGCAGCAATAATAACTTTTCTTGACAATATTGTTCCAACATTCATTGCGACCGCTCTCTTCAAAGGTCGTTTATTAACTGGAAAATCATTCGAGAGCAGTTGGCTGACTGTTCTCTAGTCTGCGCACTCATCACCAACCGACTGTTTTGTTGATTCAGTGTGCGCGCTAGCAGCCCAACCCGACTAAATTTATCGCCCGATAGAAAGTCTCTAGCTGCGGGGTATCTAAGTGGGTCAGATAAATCGCAAGTCAAGCTTTTTTTTTACAGATTGTACCAAGTTTAAGGGGCTACTAGGTCCACCCTTTGTTAATTGTAAAATGTAGTAAGCGCCCGGATGAGCGCTCGTTAAAACACGACCAAAATCCGATCGAACGTCGCGCCGTTTTGTTTCATTATTATTTGCATCGCGTACATCGCGTGCATCGCGTACACGATAATCTTTTTCAAATTTAATATGGTAAAATCTACGGAATTTAATATAATAATCAAAAATCTACTAATGTTTTACAAATTTTAATCAGATAATGCACTAGATATATACGTATTCTTTATTTTTTATCTTATATGTACTGTTTTTGTGTTACGCATCAAATGTTATTAAAAACAGGGGGTTTCTTCAAATTAATTGTGATTCAACGAAATATTTAAATAAAAATTTAGTCCGATAATTCACTAGAAAAAGAATTAATAGTTACGTCATTTTTTTTTCATTTTTATTTAATGAACCATGAAGTACAAGGGAATTTCGCCCTGACGTACATGAATGTATGGGGGACCCCGTAAGGGGCCTTAAAACGTTTAGCCAACATATCTTAACTCTTGTTTCTGCCACATAACGCCTTCATCTCTTTATTAGACATCTGAATAAATGGATTAATAACAAAATTCACAACGTTGATTTTCAAGTGCAAAAAATTTCAGAGAGATTTTTACTTTCCAGGGAAATATTGGCATCCTCTCCTATCATGTCCAGTCCAGGGTATCAGCATGTGACGAGAAAGGAACCGGCCAGAGATTCGAGGTCTCAAAGGGAAGCGTATTCTAAGGAAACACAAAAAAGGTAATTTCGTATAACAGTTTAGTATAAATTTTATTATTGAAGGCGTTACATTTACATTCGTTTATAGTCATTACTATTCTAACTAACTGACCATCACGCCATTTGCCCGAAGGGGTAGGCAGAGAGGATAGAACGCCACACCACTCTGTCCTGCACACTTCTCTTGCTTCACATTCATACATCTCTTCTCATGCACGCACGTCGATTTTTCTGACTTCTTATATGCCCACTTTCAAGCACTTGTTTTACTTGATCATGCCATGTCTTTCTCGGCCTTCCTCGACTTCATCATCCGGGCACAGTCGCATCATATATTTTTTTAGCCGTTCTTTCATCATCCATTCGCTCTACATGACCGAACCATCGTAAAAGACCTTCCTTAATTTTGTGGATAATGCTGATCTCAGCCTTGCACTCTGCTCTAATTTCGACATTTGTACACCTAACATACATAGTCTTACCACACATAGATCGCATTTAAACTGCATTCAGTCTACCTTCATCCTTCTTTTTCCAACACCACGCTTCACTACCATACATAAGGGTTGGTACCAGAACGCCATTATGCACTGCCAATTTAGCCTCTTTTGATAAGAACTTATTAGATACGACCGACTTTAAGGCACCCTTAACTCTGTTACCGGCACTAACCCTCCTTTCAATGTCCTCATTACTATTCTGATTTAATTTTTCTGTTAATTTCAGATCTTCAGTAAGAAACGATGTCTCGCCTTCAAGGATCAGAATATCTGACACCCAAGGAAACTCGGCAGTCAACTCAAGAAGCAATTCTCGTAGCGACTCGATAAAGGAAAAAACCAACCTGCCAATAGAATCAGAAAAACCCCCAACACCAACTAACGAAGTAGCTAACGAAAAACTAACAGAAAACGAAAATATAGATACAAGTCCTACAAGTATAAACCTTCCTAAAACTGAAATTAAAGATGCGATCACGACATGTATAGAAATCCATAAGGAACCCCACAATATCAAATCCTCGCGCGAAGACTTCAGCTCAAAGCAAAACAGAGTTTCATCAATAGATAGCGAATGCGTTAAAAGAGATAGCAGAATTTCTTCAATAGACAGCGAACCTTTAAAACGAGAAAGGATGTCATCTCTTGAAAGTCAGAGTTCTATTCCAAGCTCTTACTTGGCTAAGCGAGACAGCTCTGTGACAGATAACATAAGCGGAGCAGTAACTTCGCGAAGTTCGCTTAGAAAAGACAGCAGACTACAGTCAATCGACAGCCAGAGTTCTTTACAAAGTTGTATTGTATCCAAAAGAAGTAGTTTGGCTTCTTCGATCGATAGTAGATCTGGTTCAATAGCTTCAAGGGGCTCTAGAGGAGATTCAATAAAAAAAGACATCAGAATACTGCCAGATTCAAGCGTAGAAAGGCGTCTTTTTCGCGCGGCTCGCGGGGAGAATCTATAAAGAAAGACGCTAGGTTGGTTGCAGTGGAGGCTTTTGCTCAGGGCAGGAAAGACGTCGGGACGTCTTCGGTCGAAGATTCTGGCGGAAGAGGCAAAGAATGTAAAAGGAATGTGGAGTGCCCGGTCGCTGGGAGCTCTGTCATGTCACCGCAGCAATGTCGACAAGTGGTAAGAGGTTTGTGTAGCTTTATTTATGATTTGAAATAGCAGATTAAATAATAAAATCGTAAAAAGGGCCATTTTTCTTGATATCATGATCATTCATAACACAAATATAAATATTGACAGACCATTTTTTTTGTTAAAATTAGACCAACTAAAATAAAGCCATTTTTGCTATTCGTTTGTCAATCAGATAATTTTGTGTTAAGACTGTTACTTGATCGCGGCCGTTTCTATTTCGTTAACCATCGTTATCCCCAATTTTTCTCCACGGAGTTCAGAACTACTAGATCAATTATTTTTTACGTAGTTGCATCGTCATATTTTTGACGTGATAACGTCTAATAAATCACGAAAAAACATGACTCATTGTCACGTTCCGCCTGAGCCGAGTGTGCAAGCGAGAGCGCGGAACAAGCGATAGAGAGGCACGATCGGCCTAAGCGTTCGGTTCGTGACGCATCTATCTCTCTTCCACTCCATCGGCCGATGCGTAGAAGGGAGACAGCAGCAGCACACACAAGCTACAAAGTGAAAGTGAAATTGTCATCACCAAAATGAAATGAAATCACCAAATTGTGCACTTCCAGACCAAGTAAATATGTTTTCGGTAGTACCAGACCGATCCTTTAAAAGGATATTTTAATTTCCCATCATAGCCAAAATTGTAATTTTTAATTAACTGCTGCTTTGTATTATACAAAATAATGATAGTTCAGTAATAATAATTATTCAATTCATAAAAGTATGCTATTTTTCATCAATGTTTTCTTATGACGTTTTCACGTAAAATTATCGTCCGTAAACCAACTTTCAATATCAATTTATCAACATTTAAACTATTATATCTCGCTTATTATTTGATCGTATCACAAACAATTCACACTGATGCATCGGTATTCTTTTTACTGCATTTAAAAAAAAAACATGTGTGCAGTTCACACCAGGTAGAAGTGAAACCTTAATAAAACTAAGCTGAGAGAGAATGAGATAAATGCAGTATCAGGAGTGGGATAATTATAGGATTTATTTATTATAAATATTGGTACCCAGTTGAAAATTTTTTTTTCATTTTATTATTCATGATCCATGTCTTCAATTTCTACAAGTGATACGAGCGGCTTATGATAACTAAAGTATGAGACAAAAGTTTTTGTTTCGATTTTATCAATATATCTATGCATGCGCACAACGCTTGGTAGACAAGAGTGTGGAGGCTACGAAGCACCGCACAAAGAGAAGACAAAGATAATAGGAAACGCCATACAACTGTGTTCTATCTCATTCTCTCGCAGGCTAAATCCCATAGATCCATATGTTTGTCTCTTTTTAGTGTCGCTTTTTCGTTTCATAGAATTTCAAATCACTCCCAACGATTCTAAAGAAGTTTTTACTTTAAAAAAAACTATCCCTTATTTTCCAAACAAGCTATTGTCTCATTTATACAGTAGGCACTTAAAATAATTGTTTCATTATTTTATCGAGTCGGAATCTCCGTCTTTCGAAAATAAATTACAATCAAAAGGATTTTTGTATTCAAAATTAACCGAGTTATTCTGTCCGAACGGAGGAAAGTTTGGAATTCGATGAAGTTGCGCGAAAACAGAATCGGTACATTTCTACAAAGGAAAATTCTGCGGTGGGTTTTCGACTAACATTACTGGAAACAGTAGGGAAGTTGGGTATTGAAATTTTATTAATTTTAATAAAGTTTTTCAACAGTAGTGCGCACTTTATATGGGTTCGAAAACAGTACAGTCTCTTTAGCAGTTCTTGTTCAGAAAACGTATGTTATGAAATTATGTTTATTTTTAAAGCGCGATCGAAAATTGTTATGGTATGTTTGCACACAGAAAATTGTTAAAGCTAAATGCCCGCTGTATACGGGACAGTTTCTTGTTCAGAAAACTACACAGTTTCTTGTTCAGAAAACTGTGCAGTCTGTCAAACTTCTGTCAAAAGACACGCTAAATATGTGTATTTTTGAAACGCGATTGTAAGTTATTATCGGATGTTTGCTCTCAGGAAATTTGTATATTTAGCTAATAATGTAAATATGTTATTGGTTTTTTACGTATTTAAAAGCATACAATAAACCAATGTCTACTTAAACGTTTACATAAAAAACATTAACTGTCATGTCAGCTTAAATCTGACATAAGCACGCAGTTTTTTTAAACAGTTTTTCGTTGTATACGGGACCGTTTTCAGACTGCATAGAAAACTGCGCAGAAAAGTGTCCCGTATATAGCGGGCTAAATATTTTTTTTTTTTTTTTAGGCACTTGCTTTTAACAAAAATACACTTTAAATACAGCGAAATTCATAAATTAAATATAAATAAAGAATAGTACTCTTGTGCTAAATTGTAACAACTATTTTTTACATTGGTATAAATAAATATCGAAGTATGCTTCAAACGAATACACAAGAATTATACATATTAATATACTAACTAACTAACTAACCATCACGCCATTTCCCCGAAGGGGTAGGCAGAGAGCATAGAACGCCACACCACTCTGTCCTGGCACACTTCTCTGCTTCCTCCGCATTCATACATCTTCTCATGCACGCACGTCGATTATTCCGACTTCTTACATGCCCACTTTCAAGCACTTGTTTTACTTGATCATGCCATGTCTTTCTCGGCCTTCCTCTATTCCTACATCCAGGCACAGTCGCATCATATATTTTTTTAGACGTTCTTTCATCATCCATTCGCTCTACATGACCGAACCATCGTAAAAAACCTTTCTTAATTTTGTCGATAATGATGGTCAAATATACAGGGTTATTTTTTAGTCAGTTAACAAAAAAAAACCTGAATTCAGTATCGTTAATAGAACCCATTTCAATAAAAAAACCTTATCTATCTTTCTAGACAAGTCTACAAGTATTTGAACATACTCAAAATGATGTTTATATAAAATTATCTGGTGAAAGTTATTATAAGCATAACAAATTGAAGATTCATCTTCAGGCGTTTCCTAGTAGGTGATATAATTCGGTAAGAATCTCACTTGCAATCATAAAGGTTAATACGGAAGAAAAATTTTATAAAGGGGGGCGATAAGAAGAACGGGGTAAAAAAACTCACACCCCCCAATATTTTCTTCCCCCCAATATTTTCTTCAACCATATTTAAACTAAATTAAATTAAACTAAAATTTAAATGCTACTACTTAATTTACTTATTAAATTCAAGTCTGATCACTCTGTAATGGAGAAGAGGTGGGAAGTTGTGAATAAAAACAAATTGTCTTTTTCAAATATTATTATAAAAAAATTAACTAGAATATAAAGGACCAATACCTAATTAAAATTTTATTCACCTAAATTACCTAGAACATCTTAACTATACCTTAATATTAGCTTAACCTAAACGAAACCTAGGGAGCCGAACTATGACGATGATTACGCCGTTGTTAGGTGGGCGGCTCCTCGAATATTTTGGCCGCGTTGGCGGCGGTAGTTGACGATGACGATGATGGATGACCGCGTTGGCGGCGATCTCGAAGGCGGCGCTGAGCAGCGCGGCGCGGCCGGCAGGGCGGCGGCGATGTTCCAGGGCGGCTGCTGTGTTCGTCCCGTTGGACGATGTGGTCGCTGTGCGCGACGGTAGGCGGCGTCTGTAGGCTAGACGGCCGCTTCGGCGTCTGTAGGCCGAACGGCGGTTTCCGACTGGTCACAAGCCAGCAGCATCTTGGCGTGGGTTGCATCATACATCGGTATGCCTGCCACCAAGATTGGAGCTGCTGCTCGTGGGCATCGGTCTGGGCGGGACGTTCCGCGCCATGGTCCAGGATCTGCTTTTCCCTTTACACGGAAAGGGAACTGTCCTCTCACTTGAGGGCGACGCATTCCGCGGGTACTCGATTGATTAATTCCTCCGCATTTTATTATCTATTATCTCCCGCGCTTTATCGTTTTTAAATTTAAATCACTCGCGACTTTTTTATCTTATTTATTCCTATCGCTACCTCTTACATTTTTATTATTTCTTAATTCGTTATCGCTTCGATTATTACACTTATCTTAGTCCGTTATTCAAAAATCTTTTTCACTTAATCGTTTTTCCAAATCTTTCACTACATGGCGGTTGTCTTTACATACACTACTTTCGAACTCTCATCGCGACTATCTTCTCCCGCGGCTCGTGAACGACCTTCCTCCTCCCGCGGATCACGTACGACTTCTTACTACTTCATCTTCCTATCTTTCAGGATATTATTTGAAAAATAAAAATTCGCCCACTCAAATCTCTTGGCTATCATTGGTCAATATTCACCAATGACAGACGATCTCCGAAAAGGATCAACGCCCTTTTTTTTTCAGCGCTGCTTCCTTGCAGGTACCTACCCCTGGCCTATTCGGGCACTTGTACTTTCAATGGCCATAAAACAATAAATCTTATTACTTCCCTGGTAAAAATATTAATACCTACTTTGGCGAAGTGGTCATCTTCCCATTCTGTCTCGGGTTCGATTCCCGGCTTAATGACTCTACTTGTTATAAAATATTTGATAGTTAAAAATTGGCATTGCAGATTATATTAAATACCTACAACAATATTATTTCAAATGCTTCAAACGTTACATTTCTATACTCTATTGTGTGGCTCGAATGTGATACTCTAAGTTTAAGGGTGGTCGGACCATATGCGCGCTTGCTTCAGAGGGTCGTCTTTTGTTTGTCTAACACTGTTTCTAGAATTTAGTTTAGTTTCCTCGTCAATACAATTTTAAGCCATTTAACCTGTCACTTGTATTTTATTTCTTCCTGGACCGGAATTTATCGTTATTTTTAGAACAAAGACCTGGCCGTTTCTGTTTCAAAGGCGATCTGAGAATTAGAAAGCTCTGCCGTATTTGAATTTCCTAGTATTTTATTTTTTTGTCAGTACTAATTATTCTTGAATATATCAAGGTTTCTGCTAAAATGCTTAGCAATTTTCTCAATTAATGACTTTTCTCAACAATGAGAGTGTGCACATGAGAAGCGTCGCGCATTTTTATTGTATATTGGCAGATATGGATATCAAATACTAGGTGAAATGGGGAATGTTGTAATACATCAAGTGGCCACTTACACAGCCAATGACAGGTCATAAGCCCTGTAAACGCCTAGATATCCATATTCCCTTTCAAATTTCTCGTCTCTGTTGAGATGTCAAATTGTAATTGTATTTTCTACTCAGAAATTGAGTTTTCATTCAATATTTGAAGCGCCCTTGAGGTATATTTATACGAAAACGGCTCTATATAAATTATCCATAGTAATAATAATAATACACAAGAAACTGTACTCTTTTCTGTCCTGTATAAAGTGGGTAAAACCAACTGCAAAAGTTATGCAACGACCAAGTAGTGCAATAAACTTATTGACGTGATAACGTCTAATAACACGAAAAAGCATGACTCATTGTCCCGTTCCGCCTGAGCCGAGTGTGCAAGCGAGAGCGCGGAACAAGCGATAGAGAGCACGATCGGCCTAAGCGTTCGGTTTGTGACGCATCTATCTCTCTTCCACTCCATCGGCCGATGCGTAGAAGGGAGACAGCAGCAGCACACAAGCTACAAAGTGAAATTGTCATCACCAAATGAAATGAAATCACCAAATTGTGCACTTCCAGACCAAGTAAATATGTTTTCGGTAGTTCCAGACCGATCCTTTAAAAGGATATTTTAGCGCTTCAGATGTTAATAAGTCAACAACGCTAAGAGGAACAACCATCGATTAGACTTTTTCAAGGCACATTACACTTGAAACACTCCCCTTGATTTCCTACTTTTCCTATCATCGTCCTATCCTTCACAAAATAACACAGGTTGGAGGATCTTAAACATCATATCATCATAGCACATTGTTACTTGTAATTAATTTGTATAATTTAAGTAAACAAATATTTGAATTAACAAGTGCAAAAAAATATAATTTATGGAAAAAAATTAATTCTCAATAACCTCCTGCTCTGTATTATACAAAATAATGATAATTCAGTAATAATATTTCAACAGGTAGTTCCCGATAGCATGAATATCCTTGAAAACGCTATAAAAATATTTAAAGTTTATTTTTACAGTTCCAACGATATAAAACACAATGATCAAAAAATGTTGTTTTCATTTATAAATGTATGTTTTAAAAAACACAAAATTACGAGTGACTTTTAACGCCCGTTATTGGCTAATGACGTCATACCCGTCCATTATAAAAGGCGGGAAATTCATTACGAAGTCAGCGCCCATATTGATGTGACGTCACACCGCATGCGCGCCAAATGGAGGATTTTGCGAGCGATTTGAAAAAGCGCTATTTCAAACCGCGCTAGAAAATTCATATGACATCGTAAATTTTTTTTAAAAATCCCTTGATATTGTTATTTTTCAAACAATTTTTTGATATAAAAAATATTGAAAATCGGAATGAACCCAATTCAATTCATAAAATGCTTTTTTTCATCAATGTTTTCTTATGACGTTATCACGTAAAATTATCGTCCGTAAATCGACTTTTCAGACAACCAAATTTGTTTTTTAAACATACTCGCTAACATCTGTTTACAATCAATTTTCAGTACATAGCCTCCTTCGACGGTTGCGAGTCCTCAGGCAGCTGGAGAAGCATAGGTCCTGAGGGGGTCCTGAACCTGGAGCGGGTCTACAGGACCCAGGCTGTCATGGACCACATAGCAGCCTTCCACCAGCACCATCACGCCCTGGCCAGGAAGCATGGGGCGCCAGGGTTCGGAGACTATCTTAGGTAAGTAGGAATTTAAATCACCAATCTGCCAGTTGCTAGTAATTAAGATAGTGGGCTTGTAAACAAAAAAATTTCTGTGCAATCCGTTCGTAAATCGGATAATTAATAACCAGATACAATCATTTAAACATTCATCAATATAAATTCTTGCGCTTTATAAATGTAAAATTAATATTGTAAATTTTAAATTAAAACTTTTTGAATATACAAACATTAGAAAAATAGAAGAATATTAAATGATTTGCTCTTTCTGTTCAAAGTATTAAAATCTATGTTTGATTGTTGTCAACTGACAAATTTAATTAGTATACGAGTGCCTGGTCGAGTTACCCGTAGTAATGCACTATTTTACTGTAGCAAATCATCGATTAATTACAGTGCAAACTCACCTATACGACGAATGCACGCACTGGCTAACAAGTATACTAACAATATTGATGTTTTCAACACAAATCTAGTGCATTTTAGGGAACAGTGTCTGGATGCCATCTCTGGCGGTAATGAATAGCTACCTACTGTGTAATCATTTAAAAATGTCTATGTAAAAGCCCTATGGGCGTTAAAACAATAAAATAAATATAATAAAATATAAATAAAAATAAAATAAAATAGGCCAATAAAATAAACGTGTGATTAAAAATAAAATAAAATATGAATAAAATGCCTATAAAATAAAATAAAATAAAATAAAAAGAAACGGTAAAATAAAATAAAATAAAATAAAATTTCCCTAAAATAAAATAAAATAAAATAAAATAAAATAAAATAAAATAAAATAAAATAAAAATAAAATAAAATAAAATAAAATCAAATAAAATAAATAAAATAAAATAAAATAAAAACAAATAAAATAAAATAAAATAAAATAAAATCCCCTTCAAAAATAAAATAAAATAAAGGCAATACAATAAAATAAAATAACAATCCAATAATCGAAACACTTAATTCCAGCTAAAAACTCCAGGACTGGTCCAATACAGTTCTCGTTGCGAGGTAGTTTTGATGTCTAGTGATGTTCGTAGATGCCGGGTTCCGCGAAGTGGTAATTTGAGTTTTGAAACGTGGAATTAGTCACACGGAATGCCATATCCCTGAGTACGGTTATTGTTCGATCCGATATTTGTTGAATTTTTGTTCAAAAACTTCGTTTCCAATGAAGCGAGCGTTGCGCTGGTGCATTATCGTGGTGCAAAATCCAACTGTTGTTCCGCGGAGGACGAGGCCCTGTACGAGACGGACGGGCTCTCCGCCTCTACGTCCCGTGCAGCCCCTGGCGCACGACCACGGGGTCAATGTTCCCGCCTGACAGCGTGGACCATCACATCTTACAGGTCAAACAAAAACACTAGACTTGTATGAACTTCGTGCTGTGCGGGCCCCCGCTCGGCGGGGCGGAGGACGAGGCCCTGTACGAGACGGACGGGGCTCCGCCCTACGTCCCCGTGCAGCCCCTGGCGCACGATTCACGGGGAAAATTCACCATGTTCCCGCCTGACAGCGTGGACCATCACATCTTACAGGTCAAACAAAAACACTAGACTTGTACATAACTTTCGTGCTGTGCGGGCCCCCTCTCGGCGGGCGCGGATGGACGAGGCCCTGTACGAGACGGACGGGGCTCCGCCCTACGTCCCAAATCGTGCACCCCTGGCGCACGACCACGGGTCACCATGTTCCCGCCTGACAGCGTGGACCATCACATCTTACAGGTCAAACAAAAACACTAGACTTGTACTAACTTCGTGCTGTGCGGGCCCCCGCTCGGCGGGGCGGAGGACGAGCCCTGTACGAGACGGACGGGGCTCCGCCCTACGTCCCCGTGCAGCCCCTGGCGCACGACCACGGGGTCACCATGTTCCCGCCTGACAGCGTGGACCATCACATCTTACAGGTCAAACAAAAACACTAGACTTGTACTAACTTCGTGCTGTGCGGGCCCCCGCTCGGCGGGGCGGAGGACGAGGCCCTGTACGAGACGGACGGGGCTCCGCCCTACGTCCCCGTGCAGCCCCTGGCGCACGACCACGGGTCACCATGTTCCCCGCCTGACAGCGTGGACCATCACATCTTACAGGTCAAAAAAAAAACACTAGACTTGTACTAACTTCGTGCTGTGCGGGCCCCGCTCGGCGGGGCGGAGGACGAGGCCCTGTACGAGACGGACGGGGCTCCGCCCTACGTCCCCGTGCAGCCCCTGGCGCACGACCACGGGGTCACCATGTTCCCGCCTGACAGCGTGGACCATCACATCTTACAGGTCAAACAAAAAACACTAGACTTGTACTAACTTCGTGCTGTGCGGCCCCCGCTCGGCGGGGCGGAGGACGAGCCCTGTACGAGACGGACGGGGCTCCGCCCTACGTCCCCGTGCAGCCCCTGGCGCACGACCACGGGGTCACCATGTTCCCGCCTGACAGCGTGGACCATCACATCTTACAGGTCAAACAAAAACACTAGACTTGTACTAACTTCGTGCTGTGCGGGCCCCCGCTCGGCGGGGCGGAGGACGAGGCCCTGTACGAGACGGACGGGGCTCCGCCCTACGTCCCCGTGCAGCCCCTGGCGCACGACCACGGGGTCACCATGTTCCCGCCTGACAGCGTGGACCATCACATCTTACAGGTCAAACAAAAACACTAGACTTGTACTAACTTCGTGCTGTGCGGGCCCCCGCTCGGCGGGGCGGAGGACGAGGCCCTGTACGAGACGGACGGGGCTCCGCCCTACGTCCCCGTGCAGCCCCTGGCGCACGACCACGGGGTCACCATGTTTCCGCCTGACAGCGTGGACCATCACATCTTACAGGTCAAACAAAAACACTAGACTTGTACTAACTTCGTGCTGTGCGGGCCCCCGCTCGGCGGGGCGGAGGACGAGGCCCTGTACGAGACGGACGGGGCTCCGCCCTACGTCCCCGTGCAGCCCCTGGCGCACGACCACGGGGTCACCATGTTCCCGCCTGACAGCGTGGACCATCACATCTTACAGGTCAAACAAAAACACTAGACTTGTACTAACTTCGTGCTGTGCGGGGGGAAGTACGAGGCCCTGGACCTCTCAAGACACTTTTCTGGGCCCATCTCACAATGCCACTTTTTCGCCTATACAACGCCAAAACCTCGAATTTGCAGAAAGCGCACATAAGCGCACAAAAAGGGTCGTAGCGAATATATAGTTGATGCGTAGAACCAGAGAAGTGGCTATGTACTTTTTTCTATTTTAGGCGGTACTTACATCAAAACTGGTTTAAAATATTAATAGACGCATCCTATCATAATTTAATGACAGGTTATGGCGGGAAAGATTAAGATATTTAAAAAATTAATTACGGATATAATAATGATAACGAAAATTAAAAAAAACATTTATACCTAAGATATAACCACCATTTTTTTTAATTTTGATCTGTCTCGTATTACATTAAAACAGTGTTTCTTGAGTAAGTGATTTCTGACTGAACTATAGTGTTCAATTATCCTTGGATAGCCCTGGGACTGTAAACAGGGTGCTCGCTTCCTCGTACCACGTTTTGAAGAAATGCGGGAGACAATATACGCGATGTTCGTTTAATACAAATGCCAATCCAGGAAAGTGACGGGAAAAGGGACTTACGATTTTCTCCTTGGCACGACACTCCAAATTGCACTTGTTGGTTTTGCTTTTCACTTGGTTTTAACGATTTCGATAGCAAGAGCACGGCCCGGCGTTATCGTTTTGATTTTATGTTGTCGATGTTCGAGGTTATTGACTCGACTGTCTTCTGTTTTCTAAATGAGTTTTCGCTGCCGGCCGCTAGGAGGGGATATGACAGGGGGACAAAGGGACAAATTGACATTTGACGAAATATTAATCAGTCAGTCCTGAACGATAGCGATATATTATATTTATTTTGCAGATTATGCACCACGGATGCAGCGCAGTACTGTGGGAAACAGAATCCCCCGGCGCCAGCAGGAGCGCCCCCGTGTTCCTCAGGCTGGAGAGGGGCGGAGCCCTACTGAGCTGGTGCAGGCCCGCCTGGAGGCAGCCGAGGACCTTGGACGGGGCAGGTAGATAGCGTGAACTGACTGTAGGAGAACCACAACCCGAACTGCCTCATTTTATTTGATGTTATTTTATTATCTTCATCATCATCATCATACCATATCCACTCCCTATGTGGAGCATATGGAATCCACAAACTGCCTCCAGGCCAAGCGATCGGCCGCCAGCTCTGTGCATCCTCCCAAGTCAAGTCCACCTGACGCAAACTGCCGACGAATTGTCAACGACCAGGACGCCGAGAACCTGATGCCTTGTAAAATAGGCAAGCGTGGTGGCGGCTCTCGGGAGGCGTGCGTAGTATATGGCCTAGCCAGCCGAAACGCCTTCGCCGGATGACAGTAGATACCAAGGGTTGCCTCACCTCTGTGTTCCTTACAAAGTCAAACCACCGCACACCTAAAATTCTTCTAAAACGCCTATTATCTGCAGTGAGAAGTCTGCTATCTTGGGCCCTGGTTAGGTGCCACGATTCGCAGCCATAGAGGAGAACAGGTGTGATGCAGGCAGATATGGTTTTAACCGAGTAAACATCCGATCTCCAGACAGCCTTCATACTGTTGGATGTGGCGCCCGCTACTCCAAGCCGAACTCCCAGTTCTTTCTGAGCTCTGCCGTTTTCTGTCATGTACGCTCCCAGGTATGAAGCTCTCGACCCTTTCGATGATTTGTCCCGACAAGGCCAGGGGTATCTGGGCATCTTCACACGAGCTGTTACACATGACATGGGTTTTGTTATGTTACAACAAAAAAATCTTATCTCTCATCCTGCAATCCCGTCAATGGCAATCTTTCGGATGCACTCGGCGGAGCTGATGGATGCCGGCCTGTCGCAGGAGGAGGCGAGAGTATCGGACAGCGATAGGGTCTCCTGGAAGGATCTAGCGATGTCCACATGCTCCCCATCAATAATAGTGTGGCCCATATTATATATTTAAAAAATCATAACTAGTTTACATGTCTGGGCACCCACTTATTTTTTTATCAGTGGTAAAACAAGTATTCATGTAAAGTTTGAAGATAATATTCCAATTGGAAGACAGTGCTCAAAGGTATGTAATATTAAGAAGAAATATGAAAAAATCTGGCATTTCGAGGGTTGTTCTAAATGAAGTACAACTACTGGGAAGTAGTAAAGTATAATATTGATGATGAATGGTAACTAATTCAATCTAGATATTGGTTCTAAATCTTTGACACCTATCAAGAATATAGAGTCCGCTTGACGTGTTATAGTAGATGACAAAGCCATATTTTCACAAAAAGTCCAAAATAATCACTTGAATAAAAGCACTCCTCACAAACAACCATTGATAGTTCTAATTTTTTCGACTCTTTAACACATTTTTCTTGGTATTTCTTTCACAAAAAAACTTTTTTTTTGTATATGGGAAAATTACAAAATTTTTAAAACGTTGGAGACGTTGAGCATAGCCTTTTATTCCACCTAGGATATTGAAATTTTAGCACTTAACTACTATCAACTAAAGTAAAAAAGCGGGGGCCCTGAGGTGTAGGGTAAATTTAACATTTTTGTGACAAACGTGGCGAAAGAATAATAAGAAGAGACGTAATCTTCCAAATAAAATTTCCATGGCTATTCTCTTTTTCAGGGGATTCAATATTAGACCTGGGAGTAGGATCAGCTGAGGTCAGCTTGAGTCTTAACCCTGAGGAGATAGTTCCCCTAATGTACAAGACCAGCGTGATGAACGATGCGGAAACTGGGATCGTTTCTGAAGAAGGGTAAGACAAAACGTTATTTATGATCTCAAAATGTAATACCAATTCTGGTCGAAATTCTTTTATTAACAGATCCTGCAACACGTATAATAATACGTTTAATTATATAGACTTAACTCATATTAAATTGGATAGGTTGAAGAAAGATGCTGCAAGTATTTTGTTTTAAAAATTAAGTATTTTGTTTTAAAAATTATGTTATTTAGTTAATCTAATAAGGTATGTGATGAGTACCTATCCTGTACATACATTGATTATCTAGGTATTATAGTTTTATTTTTTCTAAATTTTAATTTCTAAAAAATGCCAATTTTATTTTTCAGTTATGTTACTTTTCCTTTAAAACATTTTTATTTATGCTTTACATATTACAAATAAGCAACTGTGTACAGGATGGGTACTTTGCAACAATAATAAATGTTTCAATATTTTTAGATACTTAAGTGATAGCCTTTAAGTGGATTTTATTGTTAGAAATTAATGTTGTATATATTTAAAATAAGTGTATGTCTGTTGGCTGTCCATAAACAAATAAAAACAAAAACAAAACAAAAACACTTAAAACTAGCAACATTTTGAATGAATACAAATACTTGTAGACAAATGACTGGATTATACCCATGCTGGGCTGATATCAGATATTATTGTACTCCCAACAGAGACAGAGAAACTCTGGAAGCGAATGTGGGTTATCTGGGCGTTTACAGGGCTTATGACCTGTCATTGGCTGGGTTAAGTAGCCACTTGATGTACTACAACATTACAATTTGACACCTCAACAGAGACGAGAAGTTTGGAAGGGAATATGGATATCTAGACGTTTACAGGCGTCATTGGCTGGTGGCCACTTGATGTATTGCAACATTCCCCATTTCACCTAGTATTTGATATCCATATCTGCCAATATACAGTGAAATGGCACGACGCCTCACATGTGAACACTATCTGTCATCCATTAAGAAAATTGTTAAGCATTCAACAACATTCCCCATTCTGCCAATCATCTGATAACCATATATATGTTAAATTTTGGAACTGATGTACGAGTATATTGAACTCGTCTACGTCATTCCGCATTACCGAAATTTTCTATGATGGTGTCATCTGTTGAGAAGATTGTTAAGCACTTTTTGGCAATCATCTTTATCGTGACGTAGACGAGTTCAATATACATCAGTTCCAAAATTTGTCATATACATGGTTTTCAGATGATGGGCGGAATGGGGAATGTTGTAGTACATGTTCTAGTACAATGATGTAGTGGCCACTTAACCCAGCTAATGACAGGTCATAAGCCCTGTAAACGCCTAGATAACCCACATTCGCTTCCAGAGTTTCTCTGTCTCTGTTAAGATATCAATAATATCTGAACATAAAACTATACTCCTTTTAGATTAACGCTGTAATATTTTATTTCATTCTATACCGGGAGTCAGGGAATAAAGTCTAGATATATTGTGACGGATCCCCCTTTTTTTGACGTGATAACGTCTAATAAATCGATGAACGCCGGCTGCACACACGAAAAAGCATGACGACTCATTGTCACGTTCCGCCTGAGCCGAGTGTGCAAGTGAGAGCGCGGAACAAGCGATAGAGAGGCACGATTTCGGCCTAAGCGTTCGGTTTGT